>JAQQRF010000109.1:0-137645 GCA_030523145.1 Trissolcus brochymenae
ATATACCTTTGTTTCGTTCCAATCAATTGAGTTGAAGTATGCGACGTAGAGTAAAACGTATAGAAGTGTCGTGAATTATCTTAATAACAAGAGTAGATTCCAATTAATACGCTAATTTTGTTTAATAATGACTATTCAAAATAATAACTTCAAAATGACTCTCTTGAAGTATGATCACCCTTCGGAATATTTTTATATAATCAATTTGTTCAATTAAATCAGAAGTTAAAAACCATTTTGATTGAAGTGTTGACTGGAGAAAAACAAGCTCCCTATTCTAAGTCCACGGAACTTTTATTTCAATCTTTTGTTATGCAAAATTTTCATTTTCAACATTTGGTTTACATTTCCATAAGAAGCCTTTGCCGTGTGTCAGAAAGAAAAATAAGTTTCATTCATGACACGTCAATCGTATGCGTGAGATACTAATTTGTCCTTTTGCGTTTATTTATTGCTCCGTGACACTAGACATGAGGAAACCTCATTCCTCATTCATAACCAAACAAAAATCAAAACATTACAACATAACCTCATCTACTTTTGGAGCAAACAGGATGAAAGAAAGATTGCAAAAATGAGCAATCAAATTCAGTGGGAATTCGTACTTCAACGAGTATGCAGAAAATGTACACAAACTGATAAATAATACTAAACAAAGTGTTCAAAGTTACATGAACACCGATATAGATGATGAACAATTTCGAATTCTAACTGACTATTGCAGGTAATTTAATAATTATTTTGAATGTAGTCTCTCCTGAATAACAAATTTAAAATGTAAACTTTTTATTTTCACTTTATGATCAATTTTACCAATTGGGAATTCTTTCATTTGGTTTCTTTCATGTGTTTTTAATTTTAATTTAATTTGCAGCATTGATAAGTTAACAGTACCCGGAGAAATGGAAAAACGAACAACACGCCGAGTGACATGGCGAAAAGAAGTGTTTGATAGTGAACAAGTGCCTGATGATGTCAATCTACAAACGATAACTCATACGAAGAATAGAACAAAATTAAAAAAAGAGTTGAAAAAATTTAAATACAGAGGGGAGACTCCGATTGTGAGTAGTTTGTTCGGTCACCCTCACAGATCATTATGACTATTATAAATAATGAAATAAATGTTAAAAAAACATCAATGGGTTTAAATGCAACATCTAATGAATTTTAGCATTATGAAAAACTGAATCAAGGAAGGGTACGATGTACTCCTGGAAAAGACATTCTTGTATACATTCGAGTTTACAGCCCATACAAGAAGTCCAACATTACTAGAGTGGCAAGTAACTCAGCAAAGATTCACTTGGATAATGTTATAGCCATGCGAGGTGAGCAGACGTTGGCTGATCTGAGGGATAAAATTATTTGTCTGTCTGACTATGCAGTGTTGAAGGATGTCAGTGAGAATCCATTTGAAGAGATTGAGACTGTTTCAGCAAAAGTTAATTTTGAAAATATTTAATTAAAATGAAAAATATTAAAATGGTATTTAATTTTTGTATACTTATGCCAATAATCTTTGCAGGACGTGTACCCATCTGGATTTTTTTACATTGAAGGAACTTTTTATAATGATAGTAGAAATGTTAACTGCTTGGATAACAGTGAACTTATTAGGCGATGGGGAATCGAACACAAGCATGGCCCTTTTAACGTTGCTACTATGGAAGAAACTAAAGTCAACAGTTTGGAGGTTCGATTCGGTTATCCTTGGGTTTATCAACACCAAGGACGCTGCGAACACATTATTGTTTTCAGCGATGCCAGGTAAAATAAACTGTTTACAAAAATTCGTTTTCAATTTCTGATTATGTTATTGTTTTATCAATCTTTTTTAGATTGTTTGATTATGATGACGAATTGTCAATTTCTGTCTACCCACGAATAACAAGGACTAGATTTCAGTGGGTACGTTATTGCATGACATGCGGTACACATTCAGCAGGTTGGATCACTACTGAAAACGACAGATTGCCGCACAATCCATGCTACTTTTGTGATCGATGTTTCAAATCTTTTAATTACGTCAATGGCAAAAAAATAGGAAATTTTAAAGCCTACCGATATCCGAGGGACAAAAGAGCGTGTCAGTTATTAAACAGCGAGAAGGTTCAAAAAAATAAACCAAAAAAATAATCAAGACCAAAAGAAAAGTTTGACTTTTGGTAACAATGAAAACGGCTTGCGAGATGTATCGAAAAGACTGAGTTTTTCTAATAAATATTATGGTTTATTTAATTGCTTTATCTTTTGCAAATTGTCCTTTGCACTTTGTAGATTTGGATTGATTTCGAGAGCTTTGATATACATTGTTTGAGCATCGTTGAACTTTTTCCATCGATGATACAATACACCTGTAAGAATTAATTATGTTATAATGAAAATCATAGCAATTTCCATTCATTAAAAATCTGACATTTTTTACTTACCTAAATTCGAATAATACATAGCATTTTTTGGCTCGTAATACAGTGCTGTTTGGAAGTACTTTTCTGCCTCTTCATATTTGCCAATTTTTCCTAATATGTTGCCAATATTGAAATGCATCGCAGCATCATTTGGAATAAACATCAAAGCAGTTTTACCCATTTGGAGAGCAGTTTCTGTTCGTTCTACCATTTGTTATTTCTAATTAGTTTGGTGATCTTGATAAATTTTCGCATAAAATTAGAATTTGTTTATTTACCTAAATCATTTAATAATAGAATCATATTTATCCAAGCTTTTCTATGAGTATTTTGTTGTTGTATCGCAGTCTCCCAAGATTTTAGAGCTTTTTCATAAAATTTATTCTCCATGTACTGCAATGTAATTACATGATTAGACAAAATCACATGAACATGATGAATTTGAAAAAAAACAAACTTACTAAAACTCCTAAGTTATAATAACAATCTGGATACTTAGATCTATAGGTCAACGCTGTAATATAACTTTCTTCTGATTCTCTATATCTTTTTAAAGACGAAAGTGTGATACCTAAATTATTCCAAGCAGCAGCAAAATCTTTTCTGCAATAGTAAATACAAAATGCAAATTGAAATATTTCACCAATTAATCAATTCGAATTAATAAAATAAACGCTTACGTAATTGCAATAGCCTGTTTGAACAATTTTTCTGCTTGTACGTATTTTCCTTGATTTTTTAACAAATTTCCTAAATTATTCATAGCCTGCGCGTATTGTGGATGCAGTCTAAAAGAAATGTTTCAAATAGTAATATATTTTATGCAAACATTCGGTAATGAATTTTATAGCTTGAATAATTAATATAACCTTATAGCCTCATTATATTCTAGCTCAGCCAGGTCAGTGTTTCCTACATCAGCAGCATTTTTTGCAATATTATAATGCACCTTGGCATTCAACGGACAAACTTTCAACCCTGACTGAAACAGTGTGGTCTCACTACGCCATTCAACACTTCTCATCCATGATCGTATAAAAAAAATATCAATCAACAAAATAAATAGAACCAGGCAAACTTTGAGATTAAATCGTTTGATAAGATTTTCTAAACCAATCGCTACTAATATACAATATCCTGATGAAGGAATATAAAGAGTCCTCTCTGCCAAAACAAAACCAACTGTGAAAAAAAAGTTGGAAGCTGGCAGGAACGGAATGATCAAAAGTGATAATCCGATACCAACGTTCCTGTAAAAAAGAAAAACAATTTTCTTGTTAAAATTGTCTACCATCTATTTTACTCATCCTCGATGTTAAGAATTTCTAACCTTACAAATTGATTATTCTGTTTAGAGAATGCTACAAAAAATAAGCTGCCAAGAAAAATCCAGTATAACATCACAACAAAAATTCTGGTTTCGAAATGATTTATAATTGGCACGCAGCCCATTGACCAATCGAAGCATAGCCACTCGGGACAAAATAGCAGCCAAACGTTGATTGCATGAATATAATGATAATTAATAACACGATAGAAAAAGTTATCGACAAAAGATGCCGGGTTGTCGACCAGTTGAAATGTCGGTGGTGTAAAACCCATCACGCTAAATCTCAGTGAAATTAATAAAACCGCTGCAATCCAGAGTATCGAAAGACGAATTAGGAGACCGCCTTTGTTGCGTTTCACAAAATTGATCATGTCTTCTCTTGAGTATTTGAGTGTCGCTAATCAAATTCAAATCACAATAGTTGCTCAAATCCAACTTACTATAGCTGTGACACCCGTTTCTTTGCACAGTACTGCAGATGTTATACATAATAACGTCAAAATCATGCTGCTCCATTTTTTAAAAACGTTTTCAGAATAAATATGATATTTGTATAAAATAATTGATAGCCATACAAATAATGTACACAGTACATCTGCACGGCCAACGATTCCAGATACCTAAAACAAAATATTCAATAACAAAACATTCTTTCAATTGTTTATGATATCAAATGAAAATTCTTTCATCATTTAAAGTTTGGTATTGATTAAATTATTAAATACTAACAGCTTCAGTGTGCACAGGATGCACTGCAAAAATGATTGCAGCATAAAATGACAACTTGATCTCAGAGTCAAGCAATATTTGAAAAACGAATAGACTTAACACGCTGACAACTATATGTAATATTATATTGAAAACATGAAAGTCGATAGATTTCAAATGACCTTGCTGTAACCAGTATTGGAATCTGTAGAAAAAGAGATAAGTTCATTCAAATTTCTTATATTTTAATGAATCATGAATAATTGAAATAAGTATTCATTAATATTTGCCTGAATGTCAGTGTTGTTAACGGTCTGAATGATTTATGGCTTTGTTTATTATGCAATTTCATCCCCCAAAAATCATTTTGAAATATTTCTCTAATAGGAGTATTTTTGGTATCATCGTTATGCACTATTGCTTCAGAATCATCGAACACAAAATTCCCATCATATGAGTTCAAAAAACACAAAGAAGCACAAGTTATCATTATTACTGCCGATGTCAGAGAAACATCTGAAATTAAGTTTCAATTTAATGAAATAATTATTTGAATTCAATTAAATTAAATCAATTAAAGCAAATTATAATAACGAACCTGGCAGTTTCGAGGCAGTTGTGGTTTTCATATTTCAAGTTTTTATCAGTTTGCAAAAACTTGAATAAAGAATGATTACCCGATAAAATAATTAAATAAGTAAAAATAATATTTTATTAGTGCCATTTTTTCGTTAGAGGTTATGTTTACATTCACAATGTTTTGTTGTTTTCTATGTGCTCTCTGAATGAACTCCGTGAGCTTAGACAAAATAAAGTCTGTTGCTTCTCTAAAAAACGTGACCACAACGTGAGTTCAAAGAAGAGTTTAATTTCAAATGATTAATACAGGTTGAACAAAATGAAAGAAAGTAGGCATTCACTTTTAATATATAACAAAGTTTCGCAATTTTATGAATTGATTAAAAGTTGGAATAAACAAGTACAATTAGGAAGTGCCGTTATGCAAACAATTAGTAAAGCGAACTTGAAAAAGGGTACTAGTGTCAACACGAAACTGTACGATTTGTGCGAACAGATGCGATTGATAATTTATCAAATGGTAATTGTTTTAATGGAAAAAAATAGTTAGAAATATATGAATTAATTAATATTTTAAATTATATTTCTTTATAGGAAAACATTGTTACAGAGATAACTACAGTTACGAATAATTTGAAGGCCATATCAAAATTGTATAACGAGACAGAATTATTCAACACTTGGAGTATTAAACAAATAGGTAAATTTTTATTCAAAATTTTATTTATTTACAGTATTACAATTTTGTCGTATTCATTCCCATAACAAAACAACGAGCAAAACAACTTACAATTTAATGTTTTTCTATTTTAGAAGAATGTTGTATCAAAATACAAGAAACATACATACAGGAATTGAGCTTAAAAACAAGAGTAGCAGAAAATGTCGCACACCAAAAAAACGATCTTCAGGGAACGATTCTAGAAGCTGTTTGGAAATACGAGCCAGAAATTCCTTTCAATTCAAATATCATTTTACAGTCTTTGCTATTAGAAGTTGGACTCCAAGATAAAGATAAAAAATTATAACCACGACGAATAAATGACATAATTTATAAATCAGAAAAAAGTATTGATTCAGAAAACAGTGACACCTGCAAAGATAAGAGATGAAAGACTCATTTCTTTTTTTTTGACAAGTTTTACAGAAAAATCGTGTTACAAAATCTTCATATAAATCCTAAATAGAATCAATTGGAAATTATAAAATAATTTTACATTAAATACTCGCGGAGTTTTCAGAGCCAAAATGAAAAATAAATTAGATAAATATATCACTCAAAAATATTGTGGTTGAAAATACAAAACTTTGAATTCGTTGATCCTGGTGTAGTTTAGCAATCTTATTTTTGTTATGTACATCATTTCCTCTTGGCTGCAACGATAAACATGTATTTAGAATTGCAAATGACTTTAATATTACCAATCAAATTAATACTTACGAGGCTGTCTAGATCTCGTATGGGGTGGAGAAAATTGAAAACTTGCAGTTTCAATTGATTCTGTAATAAAAAATTGTTAAATTTTAGAAAATATGTTGTGATAATTTCTATTAAAATGCATTAGTACCAGTGGTAACATTATTAAATCACCTTCATTTATTGGAGGAGTGTCTTTCGTGTCCGGTAGAGAAAACTTGAACTGGCTAGTGTCTTCACTGGAACTGCTTTCCGAAACAGTTCTTTTTTTTCTTGATGTCGTTTTCTTCTGTTTGGCTACAGTTATTTTTGCCTGTTTTACAGCTTCATTAGCTTGTTCTTCAATCGACCCTTCGAATATCGGTACTTCGGAAATAGCAACCTTGGTAACCCGCTTGGACTTAGTTGTTTTTTCCTTTGCCTTCACCAAGCTACTGGAACTCCTTGTACGTCTGATCGCCCGACTATCCGGCGGTGATTCTACAGAAACTGATTTAGCCCTAGACGTGCGAGTTTTGACAGTCAAAAGATTATTCTCAGGCAGTGCTTCAAGGGCAACTGACTGCGCTCGTCGAGACCTGGTATGTTTTCTGGTATCATTCAACGATGAATCTGAGACATCCGCCGTTAAAGACTGAGCTCTATGTGATCTCCTCAACGACCTCTCCGGGGTTGTTGCTTGAAAACTTTTTTCCATTTCAGCCTTCTCTTCTTTTACTTCTGATTGTTTTTTTGTTTGCCTCTCGCTAGTTTTTCTTGCAGATTTTTTAACAATCGTTTCCTTTTGTGGTATTTTGCTTGTATTTTCTTCCTCCACAGATTTTACTTCTTTTGATCTGAGTCTGCTCGATGTTTTCCTTAGTTTTCCGGTCTTTATTTTTGCTTCGTTCTCAGTCATATCGTCCTTGCCTTCTTCTTCCTTGTTACAACTAATGGGCTTCCTTCGCGATGGTGTTTTCCTCACTTCCTCCATCTTGCTGGGTTTGAGTTCAACTTCATGGACGATTGGCTCGACTGATACGTCCCTGGACATACTTCTTCTCGACCTCTCAGTTCTCTCCGCGGACCTCAACCTAACTGCCTGCGAAAAACTTTTGCTCTGAGCAACTTTTCTCTCCGATTTCCTTCTGTTGAACATTGAACTGTCGTTGGACTCATCGTCGGTTATGGTCACCATGTTAACTTGTTTCTCATTTGGTCTCTCCTCGCGCTCATTGACATCGGCATTGTGAACCGACTCGTCGTCAGTAATGTTGTACTCTTCGGTTGATCCACTCGGTTGGCTGATTACCGGCTCGCTTTCCTCAGCTACCACCGGTTCGCTCACCATAATTGTCGCTGCTTCAAAAACATTGTCATCCATAGTCTCCGGTAAGCTTACAAATGATTCTTCAAGATCATCGTTCGCATCTTCAACGATAAATTCAATGTCACTATTAGATGCTTTGTAATTTTTCGTTTCAGTTGTCTCCTCAACCTCTTGGTGTTCGTCCTTGGTAGCATCTTGTTGGATTTCTTCAACACTTGATACTAAATCCACCACTTCAACATCTTGATTGATCTTATGATCTTCTGCATTTTCATTCATCTTATTATCTTCTACATTTTCATTGTCATCTTTTTCTTCGGACAAATATTTATTTAATATTGAATCATCATTAGTGTTTTCAGGCAGAAAAGAAGCCAAGAAAGTGGTCTTATCAGCGGCCAAGGAGAACCTATTAGAGGCCCTCGATTTCGGTTCGTCGGTTTCTAAACTGTATTCCTCAGGACAAGTATTTTCAGCACTGTGCAAAGTCTCGTTTTTCAGAGAAAGATCCGTATCCGATCCCGAAGTTAAAAAGGAAGGCAGATAAGTTGTGGCGTTCAACATCGAGAAATCAGCGGAACGATCTCCTAACTCCGACGGACCTTTAGGAACTTTAGACTCAGAGCTCTTTCTGGGCTCGAGCGACAACTTCCGAGAGGACTGAGTTTCAGCGCCCCGTTTGAGTGTTTCATTGTTCTCTTCGATGTTGATCAGCGAGTTCTCAGCACTTGTGAAACGGAATCGTATCTGACGCGCGGATTTATCACCGATGAACGATTTCTTTTGCACGGAATCATTGAAAACCGCAGACTTGTTGATGAGCTGTCGAGTTTTAAGTATCGAATGTGGCGTTGATTCTCGGTAGTTAAACGACGGCGCGTACGGCGTGCCGCATCGTTTGATCAAAGGCGTGCTGGTGAAGGTCCGCAGACTCACTTCCAGGGCTCCGTCACCAGAAGCCTCGAGCGTCTTACCCGATTCTTCCTCTAGACTCATCTTTTGCTTCTTAGCGAATTTCATTCTCAACGATGATGGCTCCTCTGATTTTCGTTTCACAGCATATTTCTTTGTTCTGTAAACCGGATATTCCACACAATGAGTGTTCATCTTGTTGTCCGGTCTCAGCGAAACACTCGGCGCGGAAACAAACGGGATATAATTGCTGTTGCCGTTGATTCTCTTGTTGAACTCCTGCGTTTTTTCCATCAAGATGTCGCAGATATCTCGGGCTTTGTTGCGATTAGATGCATGTGACAAGGGCTTAAAATCGCCAAATAGACTGTCGGCTTTCGTGTCACGTTTATCGGCGCAAGCTCTGAACCGCTTGACGATGTCAGGTAGAGTCGCGTGGTAAACGTTAGCTATCCTCATGATTGTAGACTGGTTTTCCTTTTTCGCGAGCTGGTTTTTTGAATAATGACACCTCTGAATGTTGTACAACAGATGAAAATCGTGACAGTTGTTCTTCTCAAGATAGTTCAAAAATGCCTCTTCTTCATCGGAGTTCAAATTCAGGTGCAAAATCTCGGACAGTTTATCGTAAGTTTTGCAGGCGTTAAAGAAGCAAGTTAACAGCTGACTGTAATGCGATGGCGGTCTGTAGTGAAAGGCAGCGATAACTAAGCCATGTTTTACCATCAAGTCGATGACTATTTTCTGATCTTCTAAGTTTGATAACGGTGGATTGTTCACGCGGATGTAATGCATGGCCATGCTATGTTGTCCATGTTGCAGCAAGGTTTTGATTACTAGCCGATGATGCCACTCTTCTAGATCCGAAGCTGACACAAACTTGTAAATCGTTTCTTCGAAACTCAAGTAATCCTTGTGGTCGAGCAGATAGAACGCCTGTATCAGTTTTACTTTGGAAGGATTCAACATGACAGATTGAGGATATTTGATCAACTCTTCTGCCTTTGAATTCAACTCGTGGAACGTAGCAACGTCAATCAGCAAGTAAGTTATGATTTGGTGTTTTACGTCCATCTCTTTTTTAACTGGTCCATCATATTCGGTTAAAAGTATTCTCAGCAATGACTGCAGCGATGACGGAGGATAGCTGTCATGCTCCCCTTCTTGTTCCCATTGGCTTTTCACTTGTGGGATCTCTCGTTCAATGAATTCGTCAATGAACAAAGGAATGTTGCCATTCTCTTTGCGTCGGGTTTGATAATACTCTCGGAGTTTTGAGTATGGGTACGAAATAATTTTGTCGAAAGACTCGTTCTCGTAGAACTGTTCGCCAAACTCGGGTAACAAACCAAAATGATAGAACGATGGCAAAACATTCAAATATGTTGCGAACCTTTTTATTGCTTGCTCTTGATTTCTTAGATCCGCTGAGTCCGAGGGTAATTTTGCAATAATAACGGACAACCATTCGAGTTGTTTGCAGCAATAGCGGATCACTCTGAGTTCAGATTCATCAATCTTCAGTCTTGATTGGTCGAACAGTGAGATGCAGAAACGTTCCGCGACTTGTTTGATTGAAGTAGCTCGTTGAACAGTCCATTTGAGAAAAGCGGGAAACAGATAGGAGGCACTGCCGTCGGACCATTCCTTTGCACACTTGACAAGAAATGAGAGTAAACGTTGCTCCAAGCAAAGCGATAATAAAGTTTCCCTTTGAGTTATTGTTTTGCCTTCATACGTAATCTCTGCACTGAAAGGTACGAGTCCAATAGAGAGGCATCTGAAATTAAAACAGCAATAAATACTTTGTTTGAAAAAAAATTTGTTGTAATAAATGTCAAAGATGTAAACCCACCTATGATAAGCATCATTGGGTTGTTGCAAAATAATTGATCCGGTGCTTACGATTTCTCGTACAAATTCAGCTTGTACGCCTCGAGTCTCCCAAAAAACAAATTGATCCATCCTGAGTTCCATCCATTCAAAACCCAAAGAATTCGGATAAAAAAGTTCTTCTCTTTGATTATCCAAATACCTTCGGAACTGTCCAAGCGATGAAGGAACATAATAATAATTGATAAACTCACTACTATTTGATTTTTGTGAGCGCATCTGATAAACCACAGCGATGCTTTTTGGATTTGAACAATCGAGCAAAGAACGGGGCATGTGTTCCTTATACCACTGATTCAGATCGAAAAGCAACATTTTGTTCTCTGTTCCTATCAGCAGTAAACATTTCTCTCCACGTTTTCTTTGACCATTGATTTTATCGCCATTACTATCTCTCTCGATAGCTTGAAGACTCAAAATCTCACTCTGATCCTCCCACTCAATTTCAAATTTTACGCACGGATCGCTCTCGAGATTTCTGAATTGGCAAACGTCGTTTTGGCAAAATTTCTGTTCAAAATGCATAGTAAACATTCTTATTACCGGAAGAGCGTGAGCCTTTGGATTTTGATAAACTGCACACAAATAATAAAATGGTTTGGGGTCATCTATGGGTTCCAAAAAAGCCAGGTGGGATATCACACAATCCTCCTCCGAAGGATAACTTATCCATTTGATAGACCCGTCATTTTGCCAAATAACAATCCGGCCCAGGCAAGCTGCTACGATGCAATCAACTTTATTTGAAGTTTCACAAGCCGTGCAAAATTTCTCATCGGGAAGCGATTGGAACTCATAATCAGTGCGATCAAATTCCAATAGTCCAAAAACCGCTAAAATAAGGGAACAATCGTTAATAACTAGAAATCAACGATAAAAGGAAATTTTCATATTAAACCATTTTAAAGGCAAACTTCTTACTATCATCCATAAGATCACAAGCAAAATGTTTTCCATTTTTGTTGGAATTGTGCACATATGGGTGATGTAAAGAGATGATCTCTACTTCTGCAGGATTTGATTCTTTATAAAGCGAATCAAATTTTGCAGTCTCCCAATCGTTCCTCATCAAATCGACAATTAAGTGTTGAAAATTGCGCAGTGCAACGTACACCAAGCCATTGTGACTGGCTAAAATTTTTCTCATTGGTAAACTAGCATCCTCTTCGCGACTTTCGTGTAGAACACAAATTTGTTCGACACCTGCTGGTAACTAAAAAGCAAATAATATTTTTAATTTAGTGAAAAAACTGAATTCAATAAATCAACAGGATTCATTGTGACTAATTGTGACAATTATGTGTGACTGAAATTGTTATACTCACACGAATTGCTCGTATTACTCTTGAGCATGAACAATCAAAGATGCAAAGCATACCAACGGATTCTCGCATTTTGTTTGCAGAATTATCCAAACCTACCAACAAAAGAGGCATCGCACCTCGTGCGACGGCCAGTGGCACGGCACAAGATACGTTCATAGAAAAAGTCCACAAACTTTGTCGCTCGCATGTTTTGGTATTAAATACGAGCAACCTGTTTTTGTTACTCAACCAGGCATAATCTCCATTTAAAAAGCCTCCTATTGGATTAACAGGCACGTTCACATTGTCACCTTTTTGTTCATCATCCAGATCTATCAGATACTTCGACCACAAGTTATTCACGATTCGAGCCTAAAACATTTCAGAAAATTAAAACTCGGAATCTTACATAAATTTCCATGTAAAATAATATTTTTTTAAGGCTATGTTTTGTTTCTTTAAGAAAATCAGATGCACATCTTGTTATATATATTGTTAAGGGATTGAGATACTTTTTTTAATTTTCATCACAAAAGATGAAAAACTTGGTTTGGTAAGTTTGTGTTCACATGTATACCGGGTGCTCAGGTGCCGGCCAAGATGTTTCTCTGATCGTTAACGGTCAAATGTATATCATGAATTTAAAATATTTAATTGAACAAGAAATTCATCTTACATTGTTTCAATCTCAATCAACAACAACAAAACAAACAAAATATGATTCGGATATTTGCAGCCAATTACCTGACACTTCTCTAGATCTCTCATTGTCGGAACATTCAAAACATCTAACCGTAAAAAGATGTTCTACCCACATAAAATTCGACACAATCAATACCAATGTTTTTGACGTGAAACTTTTGAAAAGTTGCTTTTTTATTGTTAGGTTAGATTTGTATAACCGATTCAATGAAATGTCCCAGTACACATGTGCAAACTGCAAATTTTTAGCGGGAACTGTTTTTTTTACACCCGCAGCAATATGAACTAGGTCTAGTGAAAATGAGTCTAGTGTTGGCAATGCTCGCAAACTGTCCTATCAATTCTTTTAATTTAAAATAAAATTTATATAGAAAATAAAATAATATTCATTAATCAAATAGGTTTGACAAGAGTTTGTTGATTGACAATGACTGAAAAAAAATTATTTTAATAATTTGTTTACATTTTTTAAACTATCTTTAACAAGTTGGTTGCAGGTAATTGGTAATGTAGATCGCTGTGTATCGATAATCTGACTTCGGCCTTCCCCACTCTTTTGTGGCTCTAAAGCGACAGAAGTTATAGGTTATACGAGTCAACCTGACGTGAAATTTGGAAACTTTTAGCAATCAAATTTAGTTAATTTAATCAAAATGACAGCGTGGAGACAAGCTGGTTTGAAGTAAGTGTTGATTGTTAGTTTTTGTTAATGATTAATTTTGAAATTTGACAAATTTATGTCAAGAAAAATCTCCTTTGGTATTGATCTTCGTGTGATTTATTATGTAACTCATTTTAGTTCCGTGAATAATTTTGGTCAATTGTTTAATGATCATATTTTTTATGCATCAATGATAATTTGTGGGAATAAAGAGTCTCATCATGTCAATTTTTGTTTCAGCTATATGAATTACTCGCAAATTGCTGCCAAGCTTTTGCGAAAGGCATTGAAGCCTGAATTAAGAATGGATGCTATGAAAAGGGACGAAACTAGCATTAAATTCACACCCTGGAAAGATGGAAAACCTGTCAGTAAGTAATCGATTTAATAAAGTTTTTAACGTTTTTAAATTCCTTTATAATATTACAAAATTTCATCATTTATTTCATTATAGCACAATTATCATATTTTTTCTTTAACGTACAATAAATAAACAACTTTTAAATTTAATTTAAAAAATTAATCTTTATTGATATTTTTTGCATGAATCTTGAAATAGAAGCAATTAAGAAAGGTATAAATGTTGTTTACAATTATCAATGTTATATGTATTATTAATATTGGAAAAATAAGTACGCATATAGAGTAGACATTTTTATGGTAATCGAATCAAGTTTTAATGTGCAGTCTTATAGAAAATTGTTAAAAATATTCAAATCTTAAGCATAGATATCTGCAATTTGTCAAATATTTGTTATCTCAAAAAATATAGTAACTTATCGTAGTGACATAAATTGATTAACAGTAATTTAAACTAGTCAGAACTAATACATCGTTGATAAGAAAATTTATTTTGTTGTATAATTAATCATCATTGCCTTTTTATGTCTCGATTATATTTGTATTCTATACTTTTTTCGTAAATGTTACTTAAACTGATGTATGTAGCCTCAGGAGATTCTTTCCTGACTTTCTTTGTTCATCTTATATCTCTCGCCAAAACCTTGCATGATATTTACATGAAACTTCTTTTCGTTACAGCTGAAAGAGATTAAATAAAGTAAATTAATAATTTGTAAGTCAGTTGTGAAAGTGAAGCGTTTTCGCTTAAAAAAGAAATTAACAAGAGTTGAATGATTTGATAATTTTGTGAAGAGATCTGCTTTTTTTTATTCAGCAAATTCCTTATTTATCAAACCAAAATCCTTATTCATTTCCTTCCATCAAATTGACAAAAGGCTTTTAGGAATTATTTTCCATTTGAATTTTAGCTTTATTCATTGCTATGCAGTTAGAAATTTCAAATTTTATTCAAAGAAATCTGAACTAATTCAATGTGTTTCTTATTTCAGAAGCCGAATAGATGAACTATCACGTCGCAGTTTATGCAACACAATAGAAACCATATAAAAAAGAACAATGTAAAATAAAGCACCATCAATCATGTTGAACAAATTTTGTTATTTTTACGTACCTAGATTAACATGGTTAACAGTCATGTAAACTAAACTCAGTTCTTGTACCGTCATCTGACTGAACAATTGGCTTTGCAATAAACTGGAAAATATGAATGTCGATAAAAAATACAATCACTAAACAACAAAAAAGATTTGTACATTTAATTGTTTTCATTAATTTATTTAACAACTTACCGATGAATTCTGAAACAAGATCTTTCTCACAATCGCTTTTCATTGTTCCTGTAATTTCCTCATTTTCAACCATTGGCAAAAATAGTTGTACGAATTCGGATGTATATGGAGGTTCAATTGCATCTAGTACCTTGAAAAATGTATGAACCAATTTTAATTTTTTATTAAAATATAAATCAATCAAATAATACAAATTACTCACTTCTGTTACGAAATATCGAATTAAAGAAATATCTGTATCACCTCGTTGCCAACATTGTTTGATATAACAAACCACAGGAACAACGCATCCTCTACTAAGCAAATTCACCATTCGATCAATCAACATCTTTTTCATCTCCAACTATAAGAAATTCAATGTATCATTTCCATAGAACTCATACATTTCTTACTGTATTAATGGAAATTTATTTACCTGAACCAAAATTTCCAGTTCGTCTTGATTACTTTCAAAAAGTCGAACTAAAAGTTTCAAGATTTGAGAATGAAGTAGAGAATGACAAGCTACAACTTCATCCAGTAAAGCCAGATGTATCGGACAGTGTTCTGTACACAACTTGAAATAAGAAGCTTCGGTGACCGTGCATTCAACCCATCTAATAACTCCGACACTGACAACTGGAAATCTTGAAATAAAAGAAAAAAAATGTAATTTCGATTCTTCAATCAGTTTAAAAGATTTTCAAAAATTAATCGAATAATTTATTATTCAAATTACTTGATAGACTGATAAAGTGTATTAAGTTCAGCGATCAATTCAGTCGAACCCTTATTAATGTTGCAAATTCCGTGAACTTTTTCAATAGCCTGAATCGTTGTCTTTAGTTCGTCCTTGTTTATACGTCGTGGAGTTCCCTTCTTTGCTGGAATTTCATAAACACTTGCTGCATAAGCCAACAAGTATATGTATTTTGGCAAATGGTCCGGGTTCAATTTAACGTTTGGTTTGAACAAAGCATCCACTAATAATTCTGAAAAAAAAAATTTTTTTTTGGTCGTTTAATATAAACTTGGCAGAAAAATTATTTCCAAATTTTATAAACAATTAAACTTACCCAGAAACTGTGGATTGCGAATAAGTTCAATGGGCGGCGGATCATTTGCTGAATAATTCCTGTACAAAACTGAGATGTCTGCCGGGTTGAGGGCATTACGTGATAACATGGATGATAGTGCCTGACAAGCTGCTGGACTGCTCGATGCTCCATTCAATGCCATAGTAATTGGAGTTACGTCATGACGACTGCAAAGCAACAACCACAAACATAGATAACATTTACAATTGGTTTCTATATGATTAAGAACAAATTCTTCTATTTCCTAGAAGGATAATTACTTTTGCCTGGCACATTTTGTGATTTCCTGGGAAAGTCTCTTCATCATAAATCCACCTTTGGTTTCCTGTGCTAATATTTGTAACAATACTTGACTGTACACGTAAGTATGTTGTCCATGGCACACCATTTTCTATTATAAAAAAAATCATCAAGTTTCATAAAATCAAAGTCAGATTAGAGAAAAATTTATTTTGACATACAGCACACTCCTGGATACTTGACTGCCAATCTTCCTGATTCCCAGCATTTTGTAAAAACCCAGCTATTGCAGTTTTTAAAACTCTGGAAAACACTTCAATTTGCTGGGCAGCCGTAGAGATACTCGTAATCTCGCCTTGAAAACCAGCGTCCGAAATCAACTGCACAGATCAACATTAAACGTTATGAAATCTGGAACACCAAATTTGAAAAGTTTAAAATTTATTTAGCTCAAACCTTTATTGTGAAATTCAACATAAGGCAGTCAGGATATTCTTCCGCAAGTCTGTAAATTAAAGATCTCCAAGTTGGGTGTTGGATCATCTCAGTCAACCAAGCTGGTGTCTAAAAATTTAAGTACGAGTTGCATTATCTTTAACATTTTAAACATAATGTAAACTTATCAATTAATGCTTTGTCCTCACTTCTCCCTCTTCAGTGAAAATTTTATCAGCCTTTTTCGGATCAAATGTCTTCAGGATCATATCCTTCAAATTATTTTCAACCATGGCTTGAACATCTGTAACTTTCACCCCAGCTAAGATCAGCCACTCAGCTAATAAATTTGCCATTTGAGCTACTGCAGTGTAATTCTTTGATAACATCTCTATAACTTGTTCTGGGTTTCCACCAGCTTGGAAATATCTATGAGGATATCAAAATTTGTCAATGAAAACCTCATTTTATAATTAAATTTTATTGAAATAACAGAAACCTTCTCAGATGAGCAGTAATGCCAGGTTCCATGATGTAATCTGGCGTTTTGAATTTTTCTAAGCATTCATTCAATGTTTCATGGGGGTTGGTCAAAGGATCTTCTCCATAGTCTTCGTGGGCTCGACCCATCTCGTCACCCCAACCGGTGCGGTCGTCTTCGTATTCTTGTTCCATCTAAAAAAAGTGATTAAATAAATAACTTTTTATACAACATACATAGTGAAGACGTGAAGAATAATAATTTAAAAACTTGTTTATTATTGAGCATTGCTACTATGTTAATTAACTACTAGAAAATTATTTTGACAATCTCATACAATTTTTTATTCTACCTTTTTCTAACCTCAAAAGCACAGTAAATAATAGAATGAATTGATTAATATAATTAAAAAATATATTTAATCCACTTACCCTGATTTTTAATAACCAAAGAAAAAAATAACAAGCAAACTGAGTAAAACCAGCGTAAAGAAGTGTAAACAGGAATCGGAAGAGTTCTTAAAGTTCTTCTGTAATGTTTATATCTCTTTCTAAAATCATTAGACAAAATGAGACAGAGTTATTGAATGGCAAATGATTTAAGAATGAATTACAGCACAGGTGGCAGCACCGTCAAGATGTCAAGACGGTCAACTTTTTTATCCCGTCTTTGGAGTATAGTTTTAGGCGACCGAGGTCTGTCTGTCGAAACTTCGGAAAAAATCAGGAAATCCTGGTGAATTGTAATTAAAAAATGGCGACTATCCTGGGGCGCACGATTCTCAACCACACACGAACTCCGATCATCTACCAGGCCATCAGAGGAAGCAAAAACAAAAGTAATTAACATTCGCTCCTTTCTTTCAGACATGCTGAATTTTGGGTTACATTTCAATTAATATTTTCATTACGTAATTCAATGCACTTTTTGGATTTTGCGGCCCTTGACGAGGTACTTTTTAATTGTTGTTTAACTTGTGTTCTTCGTGTGTTCCAGTCAATGATCAACTCATTCATGCCACTGGTGCCGAGCGAAGAGAAATGTTGGCCATTTTAAACGGCTATGATGTAAGTTACACATTTTTGCGATTGATTGCTTATTTTTTGGACAAAACTACTCATCGAACATTTTCCACTTAAGTTGTCCTTTAATGTCTATTCAATTCAAGGTTCATTCTATTTCATTTAAGATGTTTTCATTCATGTTTATTTTGATCAATTTGTCTATTTTCAACATAAAAACGTATTGACTTTTGATTCTCCACAAACAGTAGATTTTACGTGCCAACAAAGTTATACTATTTTCATTTTCACATCAAGTTGACGAAATTGCATCGTTCTATGCAACCAGTCACTGTCAATATTTCGTTATATATATATATATATTTTTTTTTCAGTTACAAATACTTTTACACAATTAATAATTACAATTTTGATGGGTTCAATCTTGGTTGTCGTGATATATTTTGATTCATTTTTTGTGATTGAATTAATGATAGATAAATTTTTTTCAGGATCCGTTTTGCATGAAAGCCAGAAAACGCGGACCAGGCACCAAAGACGACCCAAATCTCGTTCCTAGTTTATTTGATAGTCGTATGATTGGATGCTTGTGCGAGGAAGAGTCTTTATCAGTTAATTGGATGTGGATTCACAAGGACCACCCACGACGCTGCAGCTGCGGGTATTGGTTCAAGTTGGTGCCCAGACCCGAGATGGTCATCGAGGAGGATGTCACCAAACTGGTGCCAGGATTCAAGTACGACGATTAATGTAAAACAAGCGTTTAGAAGTCACTTTGTATTATAATGCGATTGAGTTTTGTAATGCAGCTCGGTTCCCAAATTAATACATGTTGCAAAACCAAAATTAATTCATAGACATTACAGAAGTTATTCATGTCCAGTTTAAATACGGTTCCATGTATTCCGTGCAATGGAAAAATTTAACTGGAAAAAATAACAATAAAAGTTGAAAAAAAAATAAAGTTTGCTTTCTTTCATTCATAGTCAAAACCTTGCTCTTTAGTTAATGGTAAGATTAGTTTTGTTTAAATATTATAATTTTATTTCTCGTGTTGTTTATGAAGTACATTACAACATGTTGCGAAGTCCCACGTGAAAGTAAAAAAAAATGAAACGTTTGATTTACACAGTGACAGAGACAGTGTTCAAGGTCACACTCTAATGATCAATAAGAAATTGCAAAAATCTCTAACCCTTACTATTTAATACCTGAATAATGACTAAAGAGATTGAGCAATTACTCATATATAAATCGGGACTAAGAATCACACGCACAGATAAAAAGATTTCTCGTACAAATATTTAGCGATACACTTGTTTGGCTTAGATACGTTCATATGTAAAACTACAAAACTCCCGTGCTAAATTATGTACATGCAAAACCGTTGAAACAAATTTATGTTTCAAGTTTTTTCGCTACTCAACTCCTCCTCGTTCTCTTCGTAAATATTTTCTAAATTGTGTGATTCTAAAAGATTACTTTTAGGAACATCGGTCTCTTCATTCTTTAATGTTTCATTGGGGAAAGGATTTTCCTCGCAATCGGTTTTAGTTTCGTCCTTCTTTCTATAAGCGGTTATTTTTTTTACATAGTTTGACGGTACATAACCAATTTCGACTCCATTGGATGCTCTCCACCAGCCTGGTAAATTTCGCGGTTGTAAAAATCCAGGAGCTATTAAGATCTTTTGGCCAGTCTTTAAATTCAATTCCTCTTTTGACGCTGCTGTGAAGTCATACAACGCAATCGCACTGTATACCGGATCTGAACTGTTAAACCATTCCTTAGGGTCATTAACTAAAAAGCAAATTATTTAAGATGAATCACAAATTACATCTAATAATCAAGTTTCAATTATCATTGTTTTTGTTTTAATTTTATCGTCAACTTACTGTTAATAGCATTTTTTGATGCATTTTTGACTAATCGATGAACCAAATAAGGTGTAGCAAATAAAAGTCCTAAGAAAGTGAAGATCGGCCACGTAGTGGTTTGGTTATCCTTGTTCCCATTCAATACTTCGGATAATGTTTGACGCCACACTGATTCACTTGATGGATCTTGGTTTCTGACACCTGCGAACGTCAGAGACTATAGATCAAATATTGATTCTTCATTGACGCAATAACATAGTGTCGTAAAAAGTTTTACCTAGAAGGTACATTGCTTTGTAGTACAACCACTTGAAGAACTTGAAAAGAGCAAATGTGCTAAGAAGCTGACCAAACATAGAACGCAATCTTCCTAAATTTTCAGCCACACTGAGAATGGCTCTGAAGGAACTTGTCATTGCAAAAAATGTTGACTCGAGCATCATGGTCACCGAGGAAAAAGTGTGTACCATTGCTTCTATAGACTGAAATGCTGGCCTGGTACTCTCTTCTGCGAATTGAATTAACCTGAAATGCAAACGATATTTAATCAAGATGACCAGCACAATTTAAAATTAGCATCTGTAGCAAATTTCTTTTGATATCAAAGTTCTTTAGTATTTTAATTTCATTATTCTCAAGATTTTTTTATACAAATATGAAAAGACTCATCCGATGACTCTTTCTATCTAAACATTAACTTATTATCAACATATTATAAGTCATTGTTTTTAAACGTTTTTCTGCAAAAAATTGAAAGCTGAGCTTTAATTTCAAAAATGTCAATGAATTTTACATGTTCTAATGATCAATTTTAATAAATCGAATATAAATGTTGAATGACCTGTTTTCTGCGTCTCCACTGGGACCTCCCAATGCGTTGTTATTATAAAATGATCCTCCATAAGGGTAAGACCCGTAACCATAAGATCCATACCCGCCATATCCTCCACCATATCCTCTTCCCCAACTGTTTCCAAAACTTCCATAACCAGAATATCCAGAACCAAAGCTCCCAAATGGTCCATACGAGTTTTGCATCGGACGGCGCGGTGGTAATGGTGGTGCCATGTTATGTGGCATGTTTCCAGATCCCATCATTCTTGCACTGGGATCACTAAAAAATAAAATTTGTTACTACTATTGAAATCCTTACTGAATAACTTATTAAAATATACAAAATTAAAGATCCATATTTTTTTCACACGTTTATTTTCCTGGAATGTTTTAATTAAATACTATATAAATACAAAAAATGAATTTCTAATAAACAACAAAATACAGCTTTGCAGGCCGGTTATTAAAATATACACAATTTACATGTTGATAATTGGCTGGCAAAGCTAAGTGCTTAGTTTTTAACATGATAATAATTACCTAGACATGTAAGGAGTATTTCTGAACTCATTGCAGTATGCTCCTGGGCCGCCATTCATTCTCTGTTGGTTCATTTTTCAATTGACAAAAGAACACCACTTTTTAAAAAAAACACACTCTCAAAAAGACAGATGCAAACTTTGCGAGAAAATATTTCTTTTGCGCTCAACTTTTTTTTCCAGCGAAGTGTAATACGTTGCTGGATAGAAAAATGTTCATGTTGTAAGAAACTAGGATCAAAGGTTAACGTTAGTGTCGCGGTCCGTTCACGTGTAATTGCAACGCATCGTCTATGCGATATCGATAGCAAGCAATAACTTGCACCCGTGCATCAACGTGTACACTTGTCACACGAAGTGGACCTCCTGATCTATTGAGCTGTAATCGCGAATTCGCGACTATCATTGGCGTTTAAATGCCTTGACAAAGTTCATGTCTCGGCAGCGCTCTGTCGGCAAAACAGAAAGTGAAAAGCAAAGCATTTTAAACAGAGGGGATTTAAATATATATTATTTCAAAAGTTTATAAGCTTGAAAGTCAATATAACCTACAAAAAGTTCTCGAGAAAACAAAGGAAGTTGAACATTTGTGCATCGCAAAATAAAAAGGTAAATAAAGTTTGTTTACATTCAGATTGTCAATTTGAACGTAAACAAAAAAAAGAAGGAAAAAAGTTATAAAAAAAAGTATCGGGAAATTCAAAGTGAATTGTAGGGTTAAAAAAAGTTGAATTGAAAAAATAGCCGATTTGTTATCTCGCGGGCGGAAAGAGCGCCACTACGCGGGCGATGCGAATCACGAACGCTTACTTTTGCAAAGTGGATTGGTCATCTGGTATTCGCGTGACATGTGGTATTTCAATACGTAAGCCATTTTGTGTATATTATTACAACCAGCAGCTGTGTTAATAATTCGTACTCATCATCACCGAAATGTCAAAGCGAACTCATTGATAATTGTCGTTGATGTGGTGCGTGAAGCTGAACCGAAAGTGCGCTATCACACAATTGATCAGGTAATTTGACAGGGCAGGAGCCAATCTCGTCTGGCACGTAACGTCGCATCCGAACAAAACAAAGGCATTTTCGCGACCCTTATTAACCTTGATTTCGCGCAGTGCCAACGTTTGACTGCGATTTAAAAATAGTCCGCCTTTTTTCATGGGCGTCAAAAAACAAGTCGAAGCTCAGTTGAAGCTGTGTGTCACGCACACGAGGTCGCGCTACAAACGGCGTCCAATTTTTTGACATCCATGAAGAAGACAGAGAGGTAACGTCAAATTATGCAATGTCAAAATTCAATCGACCTGACAGACTGCTGCCATTCGTATTGCTATCGAAATTCCGTTTGTCATTATCGTGAAAGCAACGTTGGCTCTGTTTTGTTTGTCGCGAATGCATTGTTACGCATAGTATTTTTAGGCGTGAGTGCAGATACATTTGTGAAAGTATTTATTATTGTTTTAGAACGAGAGAGCGTTAACAAAGAATGAATCATCAGGAAGTTGTGACGCTTTGTTTATGTTGCGTAGAAATGTTTTCATTTTAATTAACAAATTTTACTTTCAGTTACCTAAGAAATAACAAACAAAATATATATTTTTTTTTCAACAATTAGAGAGAACAAAAGCATGTAAAGCGGAAATGGTTCATCTGATTGTTTCTGTCTGATTGATTGAAAACAGTTTGATTTGAGACAAGGAAAAATGTATCTTTTGTTTTTTCATTCATCGAGAGATTGGAAGAAATCGCTGGATTTGTAACAAAAGTCATGGCAACAGTTGATTAGTTCCTTGTAGCAGAAAAAGGAAGTTCAATGGCAATGTGCCGACCAAAGCAGGCAAAGCTGATCGACATTGAATTTGAAAAGAGCAAAAATTCCAAATGATGAAATTAGAGAAACGGAACTAGAGTCAACGGCAAGAGTTTTCTATTTTTAAAACTGACCACAAACGTGAGATTAGACTACTTCTTCCAATGTCTTGAATGGAAGAGGAAAAATCCGCGCCGATGGAAGATACAAAAAAATTATAACCTCGTGGGGAGATAAAAACGTCTTTTACTATCTTGACTGCGTTTTATGATACAACTTAGTAAACAGACTTATTGAATGTCTTTTTTTCATTTATATTCCCTAATTCCTTAATAAATGAATTAATTAATTGACAAGCACCTTACACATTTATTACAAAAAAATGTAAAACATTTCGAAAGATCAGAGTAATGTAAATTATTTTTGCAAGTCATCTGTAATGTCAAAGGAAACATTGATAACAGTGGAAAAATCAACTATTCAAAGTGACAAGATAAGCTTTATAAAAAGGGGAGAAATCAATTTTGTTTCAATGACAAGTTGTTTAATTTTCTATTAACCATTAGTAACGACGAAATGACAATGAAGCACTGGGAAATAATTTGGTGTTTTTTTGTTTCACAGATTCTGATAACTGAACGGATCATAAAAGTAGCGATATAATGAATATCGATGACCAGTCAAGCAAATCGATCGGTTCAAAAGACAGCGATGAACAGAAGGAAATCATGGATATTAGCACGCCTGTGCTGCCGAAATATTCCGCTGCTTCAGCGGACAGCACTTCGATTGTGGAGTCATGGATGGAAGCGATGAGTAAGGACGTGCTGACACCAGCCCATTTTCGGGAATATTGGCGAATATGGGTGCCGAAGATTTACAGTCCAACTCCCAAGGATGATTGTCTAGATTGGATGTTCAACGAGGAACTAGCGCAGAAGCAGCTGTACAACACACTCGAGGAGTTCATCTGCAATGGCGACCCAAGTATTCTCATCAAGCAGTTCAGCCAGATGGACACGCCGCCGTCAGTGTGCGGCAGGGCCTTCAAACTCGGCGAGCCCACATACAGCTGCAGGGAGTGCGGATTGGACTGCACGTGTGTACTTTGTGTAGATTGTTTCAAACAGTCAGAGCACCGGCACCACAAGTACAAGATGGGTATGTCGAACGGCGGAGGCTGCTGCGATTGTGGCGACACGGAAGCCTGGAAGAGCGATCCATTTTGCAAGATCCACGAGGCGGGTCGGCAAGCGCAGGAGACCACGGAAAATAATCTACCGGAAGATGTACAGGAGCGGGCTCGAATTACTTTCGAGGCGGTACTGAGGTACTGCTTTGAAATCCTCTCTCTAGACCATGTACCCGGTCTGCCACCAGAGTTCTGCGTGAGAGAGACCGAGGAGGATCCCTTGTGCGTCTTGTCCATGAAAGACACGTACTGCACTGTGATGTTCAATGATGAGACTCACACGTTCGATCAAGTGATAAACACGCTGATTCGTGTGATAGGTTGCAGTCAACGGAACGCCGTCGAGTTTGTTACAAGCGTGGATCGTGAGGGTCGAGCGGTGGTCGTCTGCTCGGGCTTCCAGCATTGTGACGAGGTGCGAACGGAAATCGAAAGACACACTTCGAGGCACAGCAATAGGCCGCTAAAGGTGCTTGTGGTGCACACACACGTCATCGCCCACCAGATCTTCGCAATGAAATTATTAGGATGGCTGCAACAGTTCATCAGTCACTGCAAAGGCTTCAGGATGATCTTCAGCGATGTGGCACTCAATAAGAAGTTACCAGACACCTCAATAGTCGAGGGTATCCTGATGAAGGACTCGCATCTATGGAAAGCTGCTAGAATGGCTTGGCACAAGCTTTTCATCTCCGGCATGCTCATGGAGTACGAAAGCAAAAAAGCCCTGGCGATTGTTTTTGCAACCAATTACGGATCGGTGATGAAGGATTTTATCCGGGATGACCATGATCACTCCTACTCTATAGTGTGTTTTTCCATCCAGCTTTTCACTGTCCCGACGTTGGCACACCACCTCATTGCCCATAACGACGTTCTTTTCATACTCCTCAACACGTTTTTGTCCGAGAGCAGACGTCGCTGCAACACCCGGGGGAAATTGGAGTTCGAAAGAAACATCCCAAACACGACCTTTAAGCGGGCACAGTTCATATTGTACGATTTGCGGTACCTCCTGAGTTCGATACCTACCAAGTGGACTGAGGCTCTGAGACGAGGGTTCGTTCAGGGCATGTCACTGCTGTTGGTGCTGCTGACAAGTATGCAGTCGATGGACGCCGTGACGAGACAGGTGGGACAGCACGTAGAGTATGAGCCGGAATGGGAATCGGCCTTCAATCTACACATCAAGCTCTCACCGGTCATTAGCCTTGCATTGGAATGGTGCGGCTCAGACATGTACGTTCTGGTCAAGGTCTTCAGAAACACAATGAAGATCTTATTCGATGAAACCGAAAAAGATGGCGCTGGGGTGGTAGTCAAGGAGGTTGCAGGCCATGAGGCTGATTGTATCAACTATGATGTCTCTGCGGAGAAGGTCTCGATTCATCTTCCGCTCTCGCGGTTCCTCGCAGGGCTCTACCTGCAGCACGGAAAGCATGATCTACTGTTCCAAAGCAAGCAGTTCAAAATTAAAAATCTGTGCCCGGAGGAAATCATCGAACCAGTGCTCAGAGCTCAGGCGATGATTTCGCAGGTGCATGCGGGCATGTGGCGACGCAACGGGTATTCCCTGATCAATCAGTTGTTCTTCTATCACAACGTCAAGTGTCGCACGGAGATGCTCGACCGGGACATCGTTTTGTTGCAGCTTGGCGCAGCGTTCATCCAGAGCGACAAATTCATCATTCATATCCTGCACAAATTCAATCTCCTGAATTGGTCCAGTCCGGATTTCGAGACCAACGCAATGAAGATCTCAGAAGAAGACAGCACAAGGCAGATCATTCATCTAGTGGAGGAGTTCCTGGGGTTGCTTATCATAATCATCGGCGAGCGACACGTTCCCAACATCGGACAGGTCACGTCTGAGGATCGACTGAAAAAAGAGATCATCCAGCAGCTGTGCATCAAACCGCTGTCTCACTCGGAACTGAACAAGACCCTTCCGGATGACGCGAACTACGAGACCGGGATGGAGAGTGTGATCGACGAGGTTGCAGAGTTCAAGATGCCCTCGAACACTTCAGCTGGAAAAGGTGTGTACGAACTGAAGCCCCAGTTGTATTCAGAGTACAACGTCTTTTTCTACCACTACACCAAGGAAGAGCTGAGCAAATCAGAGGAGGCTCAGCGTAAACGTCGCAAAGCCGCTGGAGAACTCGAGTGCTGTCCACCGCCAAAGTTGCCGAAGCTCTGCGAGGATCTGTCCCAGATAGTGAACCTTCTGCAGTGTGATGTGATGTTGCATATAATGCAGCTAGTTCTCGAAAGGGCTCTCAATCTGAGAGCTAGGAGTTTTTCCGAGCCGCAGGTACATAAAGTACTGCACCTCATCGGATACGCCCTGCAGGAACAAGAGTCCGGGAATTACTCACAGATTCTGGATTTCACGACCAAGGCAACGAAATGGAAGATTTTCAAGTTGCTTGAAGATCTCACTACTAGTCCACGCATTGATGCCCACAAGGATCTCCTAACGTGGGTTTTGTGCAAGTACAAGGAGGTCGACGGTTCAATGGCCACCGCGGGAGCCGTAATCCACACAGCAGCGCCACCTGCGGAACCGATGTTAGCGCTACCCGCTTCGACTGCAGTGACATCAACACCGACCAGCGGTAGCACGACAGAGAGCCAGAAGGACTTCAATACGAAGATCGCTGCTGCACAAAAGAGAGCGAAGGTGATGGCCCAGATGGCTGAGATGCAGAAACACTTTATGAAGAAGAATGCAAAGCTGTTTGAAGCGTGTATGTCAAAGAAGGACGAAGACGCGGACCTGGACGAGAGCACCGAGCGGGGAAGTAGTTCGATGGAATGGTCTGACAGTTCTTCCGACTCTCCAATAGCTGTTGGGAACAACCAAACTGCCCGCGTGTGTATCGAAGAAAAGTACACCTGCATCCTCTGCCAGGAAGACCAGACGATCTCAGGCGGTCCTGCTATGGTACTGGCAGCCTTCATTCAACAATCAACAGTCCTCTGTCAGAACCGAACGAAAGTTGAGGAGACGAATCCCCTCTATCTTTCTGCCAACCTGGGAGCCTCTCTTCACACCAGTACATGCGGTCACGTGATGCACGCCACTTGTTGGCAAAGTTACTTCGACAATGTTCTCGCGAAGGAAAACAGAAGACCCTACAGACTCCGACAACCAGCCAGCTTCGACGTCGAGAAACACGAATACCTGTGTCCACTTTGTGAATGCCTCAGCAACACGGTCCTGCCACTGCTGCCAGCACTGGGCAAACTACAACCGACTTCGCCCAAAAAGGTCCATTTGAGTTTCGACTCTTGGGTTCTTGGCCTTCAGGCAGTCCTCAACTCAACGAAAAAAATGGAGCCACGAAATCCTGCGGATGATTTGCACGATCCGGAGTGCAGGTACTGTGCTCACGTGCAAGAGGACTCTCAAACAAAAGATGGAATTTCGACTGAAAAAATGGCCATACAGTGCCCCATCGAAACCATACAGAAGAACCTGGGGCTGGGCGAGGATTTCCAGAAACTTTACTCTGAGACCGGACCCTGTGTCAATGAGGACCTGGTGGCAATGATCAATTTGTTTGCTCAATCAACTTACACGAAAGACTTAGGTGTAGTACCACACGAAGGCGACTCTCGTGTTCCCCTGCTGGCCTGGAAATCTACTGCTTATACTGTCCATGCTATTGAATTTCTTCTACGTGATACGAATAAAGCATTGTTAGGAGCGTTTTCGTCCAGGCAAAAGGATAGTTTGGAACAACTCACAAGAATTTGTGCTGTATTAGGTAATCTATTTCTGATTTTTACATTAAAATGAATTTATTCCTTCTATTATTACGTAAGAAACTATAAAGATGGTGTTTTTTTTTATTCAGGAACATCCTGGTTCGAGGCAAGTTCGAGTGCTAATCATCTGAACAATCTGGACATAGGCACCCACGCTCTAAGTCTGCTAACAATGCTACTAGAGAACCCGAACGACGGAGACAGTATCCTGGACTTCGATCCCTTCAGTGTGCTAGTGCCCCTTGTTGTGTCAGTCTCCAGTCTCTTCAACACCAAAAGCGACACGCCTACGAGAATAGTAACAGGTGGTCTCGCGGAATCTCATGCTCTCCGGCTCGTTTTTCTCTCTCTCGTAGTCAAAATTCTACTAACAACAAATATCAACGAAACAGAGAACATGGACGTGGACGAGCAGGAATTGGAAGACAAGGACAAGTGTCGGTCTCTGCTGAAGCTGACGAACGCCCTAAGCGCGACCTTAGGACGCGACATCGAAGTGAGCGAGCAGAGTCTGCCGGACTTGTGGAGACGAGTGAAGGACGCCTGCATGCCCTTCCTGCGATGCGCAGCTCTCTTTTTCCACTTTGTCACAGATGTGCCCGCGCCTGCGGAACTCACTCGTTTAGGTGGCGACACTTACGAGAACGTCTGCAAGTACCTGAATCTGCCGACGACCTGCAGTGAGCTCGTTGATTGCGAAATCGTGGAGAAGCTAGCGATCACTTGGGCCACCCATCCGAGAATCAGTGAGAAGCAGAATGCGGTGAAGGAGCCCCTGCGGGTGAACAAGCTCGTAGAATTGCCGGACGACTACAGCGACCTCATCATCAATGCCGTACTCACATTCACCTGTCCCAACCGAGACCGCGGCGACTCGCGCAACCCCGCCATGTGTCTCGTCTGCGGTACCATGCTCTGCTCTCAGAGCTACTGCTGTCAGATGGAGCTCAATAAGCAAAACGTTGGCGCTTGTACGTATCATGCGAGTAAATGTGGCGCTGGTGTCGGTATCTTTCTGCGAGTGCGAGACTGTGAGATCCTGTTCCTGCGCAGCCCAAACCGAGGTTCATTCGTCTGTTCTCCGTATTTGGACGAGTACGGTGAAACCGATCAGGGACTGCGACGAGGCAACCCGCTTCGACTGTGCAAGGACAAGTACAAGCAGTTAAACCAACTGTGGCTGAGTCACGGCATCCCCGAGGCAATAGCTCGGGCCATCGACTCGAGTAATCTGCTAACCACGCCGTGGCAGCACCTGTAAACTGTTTTTAGCAAGCGCGCTCTACCCGGACGAAACAAAATTCTAGCCTGGCCGATTAACCAAAAACAAAAAGGAAAAAAAGAATACTACAATTTTGTTTAGTGTAAGCGAAAGTAGCAGCTAGCCTCAATCGTTGATTATTTACTTTCGATTTGTCGCGTCATATTTAATTGATAACAATTGTTTATTTTGAGGTTGATACGCCCAATGGTGATTATTACGTCGATGGTCAAATGAAATTAAATCAAAGTGCGCATCGAAGGATTTGTACATTTCATCGACTTGATGTTATTAACGTAACGTTTTAAATTATTTCAGAGTTTACCGAACTTTCTATTATTACATGTAAATTAAAATATAAAGTTCATTATAATTGCTATAACAATATACTACTAATAGTAAATCGCTTTAGTCCCGATAACGTGCAAACAAATTTCTTAGGATATTTATTTTCTGTTCATTTTTTTTTCTTGTAATCATGATTTTGTATCATCAATAATAACTTTAGATCTTGTTTTAGTTTTACGAATTGATCATCGAAAGTGTATCTTTATATTTTAACATTGATTCGAAGTGATATATTGTTGTTTTTTTTGCATTATTGATTTTTCTCGCCGTTTTATTCTTTTATTATTTGTGCGAACAATTTAGTGACAATTAATAAGTTATTAATAACAACAACTTTTATTTCATATGTTTTGTTTCTTTGGCTGTGTTGCATACAATGGCCTCTAATTTTATACGTGTTCCACAAAAATCAAGTCATTCTCAATCCGAGGTTCAATGACCTGCCATTGAAAAAATAATTGCAACAGGCTTGCCAACAGATGCCTCAATAGAGGTCGTTGCACAAGAAAAGGCATAATAATTTAATGCAAATCTTATTAGTCATTTGTGGTTGTAATTCAATCAGCGCGGGGCGAAATTAGAACAAATAAAAGAAATATTTTTTATTTATTGTAAAACTTTGTAAACTTGTTCATTGTTTTGAATAAGATTGAAAAATTTTATGATTGAATAACAAATTTTGAACTTTGATTTATTTATAATATTTTTTGAATAAATTTTTTGTTTCTATAAATTTCTTGACAACGTTATTGGCTCCTTTGTTCACTTATATTTCTTTTATTTTTTGAAATTTTTATACATTGTTAACGAATGAAAATTATTCAAAAGTTTCAATTATTTTAATGAAAAAATCTACAAAGGTAAGTGATGTTTCATGTTTTAAAGAGTTCACTTGACCGTGTTATTGAAGTGGTTTCAGAACTATGCAGGTAATTGATTCATTGAAACATTGCATCATTTTCCTGTCATTTATTTTTAATTAAAAAATATGAATTACTTACATAACTCGGTATTGAAAAATTAAAGCCGTTATTTGATATTCGACAAGATTTATTGTGCAAAACTGTCATTTTCTAATTTTTCCAGATACGACATTTTTCATAACGCGTGACAATGCGCAAAATAATTTTTTACGCACTGGTTAAGAAAAATTCTTGTTGATTACAGCATGATAGAGAATATTTCATCTTTCAATATTAGTTAATCTGTATCTTTTGTAATTAATCATTTACTTAAATCGTTTGAAATTTTGAATGTCGTGTATTGTGCGCCGTACCATAATGATGACAAATTCAAACCTTGTGATAGACACAACTGCCGAAAAATATTAATCATGCACGGAACAAACATTGAATGCGTGGTTAAAATAATTTATTCTTTGAAATAAATATCAACAAATAAACAATGTAATAAACTTAATTTTTCAATATGAATAAAATAGGATTAAGCACATAAAATTGAGTTGTTCTAACTGTTCGACATCATGTCTAAAAATAAATCAATTCAATGTTAATCCAATTAACAATTACGATAAAATTAGATAACAGTGTAAAAGATATAGGTTACGTGGTCCAAGCAATTGAAAAATAAACATCAGGCATGAGAGCCATAGAAGTTGCGACAAGACTCAGAATTTTGGTACGTCAGAAATGATATTTAACACGTGAAACAAAATGATCGCTGTCATGCAAGTGCAAGCTAAGATTGTGATGAAAGATGCTTAAGTCTGCATTAACAAAAACAAACATCTGCTCCGTTTGGGGATTGTCTGCGAGATTTCTAACCTACAATCGAAGATTTTCCAGTGATCAACAGATCAAAGATGGCATGCAAAAAGCAAAACCGATCTCTCAAAAAGTTCAGAAGATCAAAAAATATTGGTTTCATAGGTAACAATGATTCCAATTTTTCTATTTTAACCTCATACTTTGCAATTCGTATTTGTCTAAACAATTTCGCAATTTCAATAAAATTTCAATGATCAACGTTAAACGTTTTAGATACATCGACTACATCGCTAACTACGACGAAACACTGGAGAAAACTTTCCCTCGGATGATGCATGTTTATAGGTTAATAAGTATAGGAACCAAAGATTTGTACGTTGATCTGAAAAAGTATGTGACAATCAAGAAAAAAGAGACTCTACATGGCTCTGAGAATCTATCCAGGGAAGAGCTACACTTAAATCATTCGATGCCCCGAGACCTGGCAAAAATCACTCCAGTTTTGTTGGTCCTGGCAATTCCATTCACTAATTATATCCTCTTTCCCATGGCTTACTTCTTTCCAAAGAAAATTTTAACGTCGCACTACTGGACCCCAGAGCAGAAAGACCAGTTCATATCAATTGACCACAAATGCAGAAGGAAGTACGTGGAAAGAATTTTTACTAGTTTGCAGCAAGAGAGACATATTGCGAAGAGCGACACGAGATATCATTGGAATGAACTAACGACAACACTGAGGAACAAGAGAGATCCTTTGCCGGAAGCTGTTTTGGCATGCAAACCTTTGTTTCTTGATGGACCTTTTTCTCTTCAGAATTTAAAACGACCTCATGTGGTAAGAAAATTGAATGAAAGGTATTTTTGTCTCTTTATAGCAAATGAATTTATTTGTTTAATTTTATTTTAGCGAGAACTGCTCTTACTCTATGATATTTGCACATGTGTGTTTTATAAAAGAGAAGCACTTATAGAAAGAGGTGCTTTAATAAAAAGGATGGATATTGCCATTATGAAGGAAGGCGGGGCTAGTAAAATGTCACCTAATGCTCTCAAAACTGTAAGACATTAATTTTTTTTTAAATTACAAGTTGAATGATGTCATATATTTCTTTTTATTCTTTCAGACTTTATCGTTTCGAGGAATTGATCCAACTGACATGTCAACGGAAGGCATGGAAAAATGGATGGACAAATGGTTGCAAGTTTCAAACGAGGTTGATGATAAAAGTATATCTTTACTTTTGCACTGCCCTGTTCTTCTGGCATATAACTGGAATACTACTTAACGCAAAGAAAAATATGAAATGAATTTTATACTTAAATCAGAGTATATCAAAATTTTCGCATACTCGAACAACAAAAATAAATCAACTTGTAAATACATCAAAGGGCAATACCTCAAACCAAAGCTTTGTCGTCAAATTTTCCTTATGTAAATAATAATATTAATAACGAAGAGACTGTAAATGTGGATGAATAAAAAGAACAAATTCAAAATTGCAATTGTTTATTTCTAGTACCTTTATTGATTAAAACGACACTGTACAAAGAATTTCTTACAAAATAAATATATTCACATGATGTTCTTAAATATTAATTCCCCTAATTACATTGATTTTGAATTATGATACAAATTTCATTAAGATTATTTTTTTCTTCTTCATTTTTGACAGTTATCACAGCTCACAGTAACATGAAAAGGAAACGGCCAAACAAAAGTGTAAAAAATTATGAAAATATATAAGTTGATGAAGTGAATAATCAGGTACGAGATTTCAAAACTGGCAGCGAAAACAAAAGTTATAATTACGGAGTATCTGGATTTATACCTCAAAAATTAAAATTTGTAGTGGTAAGTCAGTTGCGAGTGACTACCATAAAATTTCCTCTGAGTTAACAAATGATCGCAAAATTTATAAAATTTTATAATAAAAGTTGAGCATAAAAGTTTAAAAAATTCGATTTTGTATCCTAGGGTTCAAAATCATTGTCAATTGATTGGAATAAAAGATGGCAGTGTGCCGATCGGCGGTTTCTTGATTCGGGCACACTCGACAATGATTTCATCGTCTGAATCAATATAATTATCACTATTGTAATCCTGGACGACTTCTTCACTCGGATCCATCGCATTTGTCTCTTTCATAACTCGAACTTGGCTCAAGAGTCGTTTCTTTTTCTGTGCTAAATTTTGGTTCCGTGTATCATCGTAGTAACGTTTGCAAGTTTCCTCAACAACATTTGAGCCAGGTTCGGTTTTACTTTTGTGTCCAACCAAATCGTGTTTTTTGTTTTTGGTTGAATTTTCGAGCGTTCTGAGTTTATCGTGTTGGGAGGATTTATGTGGATAAGAGCAACTCTTACCTTTACTGCACTTGCCGGTTTTCTCAAATTCAGGACACAGGAAGATGTGACGATTTTTACACTACAAAGAATGAAATCATTAAAAAATCAAATTTCATTTAAGGCTTTACATTTTGGGTAAAAGATTACCTCGCTGCCTTTTTCGCAATATCCTTCCAGAAATTGGACACAAATTGGAGTTTTATCAGAAACTTTAACATGTTGATAAGGACAAGAATCTCGACTGCAGCAACCTTCCAGGAAATATTTACACGTTGGCATTTTCTCAGGTCCGATGTCGTGTGACAACTTACAATCATCAGCTAGGCACTTTCCCTGCAAAAATCTAATACACGACATGATATTATTGTATTACAATTTATCATCGATCCAAACAAAAATAAACTGTCGCTTTCTTTTTATTTAAATATAGGAAAAAAAAAAACTAAAATAAATGTACGAAATATACTTCTGACAAAGAGCCACTTGATTTTTGTTGTGGACTTTAGAGCACGTTCCCCTTTCTTGTTTGGGACAGTAACCATATCTCCGGAAAACTAAGCATGGCTGATTGTTTTTGCTAAATTTACTCTGCATCAACTGAAGACTTCTCTGTCTTGCATTTGTGCTGCAAAATTTATAAACAATTATTGTCAAGACTGAATGATTCTGATCATTTTCAAAAGATTCAACTTACCTGAGGTACTTCATCTGACTTTTTTTAGGAATCATTATTTTATTGTTCTTAATATTCGTATTTTTATTATAAGCAGAATTTGTGCTCTTCTTCGCAATCAAAATTGGAGTTTTCAGTACAATTCTAGATAATTTTTTTCCATTTTTCGTTATCAAAAACTGTTCATTTTGCACCGGCAAATTTCTTCGGCCTAAAAAAATGTATGAACAAACACCTTTCAAATTGTTTATTTTAATTAGAAATAAACAAAAAAAATTTGATACTTTACGTTTGATTTGATTTGATTGATCAGAAGTAGAATTTTTCACCAATTTATTCTTGGAACTCTCGTAAACCTGCCCTTCGATTACAATTGTTGATTTTTCCCTAAAACAATCATGATAAAAATATGCCTTTCTAGATTGCCAAAAATGTTTATTCTAAAAACCAAAAACCAAATTCGTCCCAACAAACCTAATCTTCTTACTCCTTGGATCGCTTTTCCTCCTTGCACCTCTGGCCGTTACATTTCTATCAACTTTGTACTTGCTAATCACAACTAATCTGGCCTTCTTAACTCCTCTCGTTGCAGTAGTTTTGTCAACCTTATATTTACTGACCAAACACGTTCCAGACCGCCTGTCTTTTCCAACTATTCTATTCACCTTGTACTTACTAACAGCACCATTACCTTTTTTCATCACAGTTCGATCAATCTTGTACTTATTAACAGGGCCCAATTTAACCACCTTAGTATCAATGAGGCTACTTTTCATCTGATCGACTGTCAATTTTCTCTTGTCCAGGGTCATTCGTTTCTTAAACCTTGACACTGGCATGCGAACAGGTAAAATTGATTTCGGGCTAAGTTTTACCAACTTTCTCTTCGAAATTGAAACCAGACTCGAGGTCACAGGCTTTTTCACAGGGGTCACACTCTTAACTAGTTTCGTCTTTGAGAGAATCTTATAGTTGTGCTGTACAGGGTTAGATTTTTTTGCTTCCTGGCTGATCTTGTCATTTTCAACTGACGTAACAATTTTTCTTATCAATTCGGGTTTAACATAGACGGAATTGGCTTTCATACTAGGTGCTTTTGGCAAGCTCCAGGTGATTTTATTGGTTGCAGGCCTCGGCTGTGAATAGTGACTGGGATGGAGCTGCTGGAGTGGCTGGGACCTTGCTTCAATTATTTTTGGATTCAGATAGATTCCCTTACCACACTTTTGTGGATTGATGTGAATCACTGGCTGCTTTTTCTGGTAGTTCGGATTGACATAGACTCGATTTGAAGTTGATTCGGCATTGGGTCGAGTGTACATGGCTTGTTTTAGGTTCGGAAGAACGTTCTGGGCACTTGTGGATCCACGTAAATGATGCGCTTTTGAAACTTGTTTGTACGGGTTGATGAGTTCTAGAATCGTTTACAAATTGTACAAATGTTACTTTTTATAAGATTCATCAATTAGTAACAATGTAAGCGTAAAATTCAGTAACGTTGAAAATGTTATTTGTAATAAAATGTTTGCAAACTTATTTTATACTTATAAAAGTGCTTCTTGGAAAAACGTTTCACAGTGTGTTCTCAACAAAAACAATTTGAAAACAACAAAACATCAAAACAAAAGTAGCAAATTTCAATTTTCACTCTCGCATTTTGTGATTCAGTGTAATGGTTCAAGGTTAATTTTTCACATACGCGTTAGATAATTAACTTCCTTCCAGGTTTCTGACGCATCAGGATAATCGTTCATCGTGAAAGTTTGAAGCTTTCCTTCTCCTGGTGGATATTTTATAAGTTGTATAACTATAAGATATATTACAATATAAATATATCACGAACAAAACACATGAAATTCTGCCTTTGTACCTTTCTAAACTGCGAAACTCGGACAAATATAACCTTCAAATGTCAAGAAGGGATACTGGGCGAGTTTCTTGCTTCGCAGACGACAGTAGCGCCTCTAGATATTTTTTAAAAAATTATCGATGTGTTCGCAAAAACACGTTTTCTATCTCTCTTGAGCTTCATCTTTTTCTTGATTATTTAAATTGAATTGCATTTTTTAAAGAATTTTCAACACATTATTCGTTATTATAAAAACAATCAAGAAAAAATCATGTGTTTATTAAATTAAATTTTTTTTTAATGTTTATTATTTATTAATTAAAAGTAAATAAAAACACGTCTGTATGATGAAAATAAAATTAATACAATTTTGAAAAAATAACGTCAACAACAGCACTGCTTTCTCATAAAAACAAATTATAAAATAAACACGCTATTTTTCCGTGCATCTTGTTCTGTTTTCATTTTTCACAGATACAATCAGTTTAAAATTTGGCGTATCAAGGGGCCTCTTTTTATAATAAAATTAAAACAAACTACTGTGTATGCGATCCAAAGATTCTATCACTCGAAGACAAATGAAGTAAAGATACCTTCCTCATCAGAAAACGTGTGGGAAGTGACATATCGTTTAAAATATGTAAGCTATCAACATTCATAATAAACGGTGACTTGGATATTTTCAGATGACGGATTATTTTTTAAATAAGATCCGTCATATCTACTAAACTGTTGAAAGGTAAACATTTTTTTCCACTTCAAAGAAAAAGAATAAGAAAAAAAACAAATAAAAAGGTAGGTGCTTTTTTAATATAAAAAAAGTAGAAACAGCATGAATAACAAACAGTAAAATTAAACAAAATTTTTTTCAGATGAAAATTTGGACATACAAAATTCCACGGTACGAAATGGAAAAACCTCAGTTGGCATACCATCAGGCAGATGCTTTGAATAAGGATAACGTTAAATTAATTACGAATTTGTCGATGGTTAATCGTACGGTGTCATGAATTAATCAAGCAGCGTCGCGGTGCTGATAGAATGTAAAATAACAAAACTTTCACAATTGTCCACTGCGGAAGACCTTTAAAATACAAGGTCTGCGTTATTCTTTTGATTGTAATGCTGAGCATGATTGTCGACAAATAAGGACCGAAAGTGATTTCGCAGTAGGAAATTGTCGATTAATTTTAATATAAGGAGACTGCAGATATCATCGAGATGAGCCGAATTGTATCTTTGAGACAAAGGTAAATGAATTAGACTTGGTAAAAAGACACACGATAAATGATGAAAAAATTTAGAAAGCTGAATGTGTTGCAGGGATGAAAAAGAAAAATGTAGCAGTTTTCGAGAGAGGTTGTTGTTGCAGAAATGTATACGCACGAACATCATCATCTGGGTCCGTTACGGAGGGATCCGTCATTCGATTATCATCGCGGGAATGGTGAAAGCAAAAGCGGATACGCTGGCAATAGCGAATTCAGAGTCAAGCTAGCGGGACAATTCTGGGAGCCAATCTTGTTGTGTCTTCCCCTGAGGAGTAATCAGCCAACGTATCCCAGCTACAATAGAAGATATGTAATTTTTCATTACCTCCTCATTATTTCTGTTCGCCGCTTTTCAGCGTCGGACCTTTCTTTGGATATGATTCAGCAATTATCCCATCTTATGTGACACAATGTATGAACAGGTTTCCACGTAAGTGCGCTATTATTTAATTGCTTCATCAGCACCGTTAATCGTTGAGCTTTGAATGAAGATTTTTCAATTTGTATCAGCTTTGCTATCTTGATTGATCTTTTCTGAGTGCTCTTCTCTCAAGTCATTCGCCTTTTGCAGAGGGAATCTTCAAGTTCATTGGCAAACACGTGGACAATCGCCAGGGAAAACTTGACGGCGGCGGAAAAAAAGCCGTACCGAAATCGGAGAAGTCGATAGAAGACTTTCACGACGATTGTGCGACGCGCTACATTCCTCGGAACATTATCTTGTTTCGATCGATTTGACGGCGATCGGTTAATTTAACACAGTGAAACTCTCCGGACCGCCGTACCGTTCCTGCCCCACATCGTCTCGTGTACGCCAGAGAGTTGCCCACGTCTCCGCCGGCTCTTTTCGGGGTCAATGCAGTTACTCTACACACGCCCTCCGCGTCATTCCATTCTCACATTTTTTTTTTCTTCTCACATTTGCCTGTAAGGTTAGAATTTATCATTCTACAGGGGTTTTTTCCCAGCTGGAAGAAGGTTCTTAAAAAGTCGTAAGGAAAAAGTCTTCCAAGGAAGAGCGAATGTCAGTTTCACAAAACATTGTTTTCAAGTTCATTCATCGTTACTGCATTATTTATTGTCAAGCGAAACAATTTTCATGATTGCTGCAAGTTAAAAGTACATTTGAAGTTTTGCCAGTGGTTTACCTACGAATTTTGTTCTGGAACGCGAACAAAATAATCTAGCACTTAGGAGTGACATTGATTTCTCTAATAAAGTCATAATTACCGCCGAGACTACTTTTCACCAAGAGCAATGAAATCTCTGGGCAGTTTGTACAAGCTAGTACGAATAATTTGAATGCGAAAAGTCGTAGGATCGTAATCAAATATCATAAAAAATTATGTCTTTCCTGAAAGCGCGTCAATACCTGTAATTTATGTGGACGTCAGCATTTTCTCGCAATAAGAGGACGGAAGTGAGCCGAGAAGAAGCGAAATGGAGACATTAAACGCGAGATAAACTGTGCGCACGACACTTGTCGAAATTGTTTGAGAAACCGTCTGAAATCAAGGGTGCGTGAGAAGCAAAATGACCAAACCGCAGAGATTTTTCTGGCCCAATATAGTTCATCTTTGCTTATTATTACTAAACAACCAGCGGTGAAAGTCGACAACGACTCATTTTTGCGTTCCGCTGCTGGATTCGTCCAGAATTGTACCTCGCTGACAATACTTTCCAAATTTTCTGCTGATGAGACACGAACGCTCCTTCATAAAGATCTCACCATCTTTTAGGATACACGTTTAGATGACAAAGCATTTGCCACTTTCGCGGGCGGTCATAGCGAGTCCAAGATAAAAAGTGTTACAAGACAATAAGGAAAAGAATAGAGAATTCTGGTATGTTTCGTTTTGATGTATTTTTTTTCGTTGATTGCAAAACTTTCTACGAGGCGTTTTATTGCACGCAAAACAATTTTGCGACATCAAATGAAGTCATTCTGCGAATCATCGAGCGAACATTTCGAGCCGGGCAAATCGTGGGATAGCATCATAGTTATGTCACTTGCTTGTAAACGCCAACTATGACCTGTCTTAAGTGCTCTTTAACGTCTGAACATGCTCTTCGTTCGTATAATGTTTTACGTCTACGCATAATGGAGTGCATATGTTATAAGCGTTGAATTGCACCTTTTTCAATTTAACATATGTATAGTGAATAATGCCGGCAATCCATCCTGCATAAAATTTGTAAGCATTGTGTAAAATTTGCGATTGGAATTTTAGTTTTCTCTTCGACTGGCATCATTTTCGATTAAAAATAGTAGTCGCGAACACATTTGAGCAATGTTAGGCATTGAATGACGGACCCGGGCATAAATTTGAATTCCACTTGTATATATAAATATATACCAATTTATATATACGTGTGTGTGTTTAGCGGATTTTCATATTCAGAAAGAGCTGAATCGAAAGTTTTTATATATATACTTCTTGTGAATTCTTTAAATATTTAGCAACAGTTTTTGATGTCGACGGTTGTACCGTTAGATGTGTTTTTGATGTCAAACAAATATTATTTGTCGGCGATTTAAATCGTGAATGATATCTCGTGCTGATGAATTTTATTCCTTTGTAATGACAGTGACGCCGCCAACTTGGGTTTAAAAAAGCGTTCAAGCCTCTTTGTGGAACTATAACAAATAACGCATTTGAATAGTATGCGCGCTAGTAGCGAATGTGGCACACAGTTATGGTAATCATGACTACGGTGACCCATTACTTCTATTTCTGCGTATCACGCTGCTTGACGATAAAGCTCCGCACGTTGATCGCATCCGCGCGCAGTATGTATTTAATGCAAATTACATTACACCTCTTAACGCACCTCTTATCTACATCTTTTCAACAAGTTTCCAGTTTACGTTTCAAATTTAACCGCTCATCGATAATAATCACTTTCAAGTACCATTTTTAAATCTCAATTTTTCCTCCTTTTTATTTTATGTTTTAAGTTATTTTAACTGACTTTATTTATCACACACTATACAACAGTTTACGTCCTAATAAAATGAGATGTGAAAAAAAATCTATTTATAGTTTGAATAATAGACATCAAAAGTAATAAGTCGAAGAATCGGAATTTAATCAATTTTTTTTTATACTTTAGACTATAAAACTTGTTTTGAACATCAAGAATTGCATATTAGATTTTATAGATATATCTAAATATTGTTCTACTTTTTGGTAAAGAAGGTAAAAAAGTTCCCTTGTTCTGAGGAAGTGTACCGAATTTGCACGGGAAAAAGGTATTATCAAAGAAAATGCAGCAAGCACTACACGGCACTTGTTAAGTATTGTTGATAGAAGTAAAGAGAAAGCGTGGATCTCGGCACAGAGGAGTTCTCGCGGTCGCGTCCCATACCGTGGTCAAGGAAATGACTCGTTCGCAAAATTGGGAAAACGATCACTAGAAATGGATCTGGAAAATGATCGATTTCTTATTTCGACAAAAAACAAAACCTGACCAAATGAAATTCTACTAGAAGAAAACGCACACTGATATAAAAAAGTGTTAAGTGAAGCATATAAATAGGAGAAGATAAAAAAAATAAGTGGCTCTCTTTTACCAGTTTGGATTCTTTTAAAAGGAATCGATGTAGTTTTAGAGATAAGATTTTCTCATGGATGTTGAATTGTTCCAACGGATATTTTTCAATTTTTTTTGTCCGTGAAAAGTGTACAGGCAGCAATTTCGACAATAATTGCTAACAATTTCGCGAGGTTAGTTCAAGCGACTCGAAACGCGCGAAACTATTAAGAATGAAGAAAATCCAGACAAATCAGATCCGATTTATTGTAAATAATTGAGAGCACCCTTTTTTCCTGCAAATCTTTAACGTGTTGTGTATCACAAATATGGAAAACTCATTAGGAGATGAGTATAAAAAGTAGTCTTATTCTCTAAAGTCTGCAATTAATTATAAGTATACTTTAAAATTTTTGTCATGAGCTAGTGAAAGCTTGCAGTATGAGAAAGAGAGAGTCATCCCGTTGCATGCACGTTTGCAAAAAAAAATATATATATATCTTCGGTTTGTACAGTGTCGTGAGCGAGATTGCATTAAAATGTATTTTCTACGAATTTATTGGTTTCCTCAACTTATCTATTAATGAATAAGTTTTTACTTTCTACAGCCGCAACCACTGTGAGAACTCATTTATTTACAACCTCGCCGCGGTTCACAAGTGGTGAAATAGATTTTGAGTACACAATTTCATTAATGTGCGTTACGTCGAGGAAATACGAAGAAAAAAAAAGAAAACGAAAGAAAAAACGAACTTGTACGTATTTCAACTTATCAAAAAATCGACATGATGAATGATGTGCGAATGCAAGTTGTTTTTTCAAGCCGAAGAAATTTATTTTCGAAGGGAGAGAAATGTAACTGGACCACCCGATCGACGAAAAGGTATCATTTCGTAACGGTCCGATTGTTCATTAATCAAAGAGTCACGTAAGCATTGTAGAATTTGGCTCCAATGCGACAATTAAGTGACGTGCAATAGGCCGATTTGCATGTGTGCGAGGTTCCTTGAGTATGCCATCTCGTGCACGTAGGTCGGGCACGAGAATTGTTGGGAACGTGAACGAGGTTCCTGGCACAGCGGTTGCAAGTTAATATATACATATATATATTTATATAGATGTATATATATTTATTTATATATTATATATGAAATCATATACATTCATATATGTGTATTTATATATATTTATATATATGTATTCATATATGTATATGTATGTATTCATACGCCAGATCATTGGGATGTGTGACTCCCAGCACACCTACGAAAACGTGTGAGACGGTGAGTGGCTTGCATGTATACACGTATACGATCGTGGTATGTGGGTCAGGAAGTCGACATCAGCGTCAGGTAACTAAGTCGCCTCGAGCTCATACCGGCGGCTTTCGTGTCGCGTTTTAAATTTCTTCCTTGTCCAAATTCAGAGACTCGACGGGCCCATTGCCTCCTTTCAAAAATCATTCTTTGAAAAAGTGCCGTTTACTGAATAATTAACCAAGTTCAATGCCAATCGACGATACGGTGACAATAGATTCTGGGTCACTTGGTCATCTTGCAATTATTCCACTAATTGTAATCAATATGTTTAATTCAAACTTCAACTTTCATCTTTATCATGGTTTCGGTAAACAAATTTATCTATACAACTTTTCTGTTTTGTAAAGAGGATCTGGTTTAATGTGCTATCAATTATTATCGGCTAAGATAGCTGAATTTGATTTCCAAATTGATTTTTCAATTAAATCAGATTGTATTGTTTTAGAATTAATAAAGTTTAAGAAAATTAAACCTTTTCTCTGCTTCAAAGGAAATAACAAAAAAAAAAAAAGATTCTATGATCAGTCATCGCTTATTAAATGAGATCAGATGAATTTAATGATCTCCGTTTCGATATCTTGATTTTGAATTTCAGTGACAAATGAAGATAAAATTACTTACCGGCCAGCATCATGATGATGGACAAAAACAGCAAACAAAAACTGAAACAAACAAATCCAAGTTGGTTATTGAGAAAAATAAGAGTAACAAAACGTTCAAAATTGACTAGTGAATGATAAACATAGTTTCATATGTAAACTGACGATACAGTTGACAATAGATTCTGGGTCACTTGGTCATCTTACAATTTTATTCGACAAATTATATGACCAACGTACTTATTAATTTTTTTTTTCTTCTCAGGTAGCTTCCATTAAGTTATTCCAACTTTTCTCGCTAGTTGTCATTAACTTACTGACTCCATTTCCTTGGTCTGATATTGTAACATTTTTAGATTAAAAAAAAAACTAATTTTCAGGTTAAAGACCTGAAACTACAGGCAATGTTTTTATTAGTTATATTTTAAACTGGTTTGAAAGTACTAAAAACTACTTATTTTAATCTATTTAGTTGTAAGAAAGTAACAGATCATTTTAAAAGAAGCCATCCATCCAACACCTTGTAACCTTTTCGCTTTAGCTTATCTAGAATCAGAACCATCCCGCTGATTTCCAATTAGAACTCGCTCGTTTAGAAATAAGATGCAACTGAGTTTGATCCATTAGATTTAGCTGTGCCCTCGACGTTACATGTACGTTTCCGTATTTATCGTTCAACTTTCTTCCCAATTCCGAACTTTTACTTTTCAGGAAGGAAATACTTGATTATTATATTAATATAAAAAATGAATGAATCAAAGAGTTTTTTTGCCACTGCATTAATTCTTGTTTCTGATCTTGATTAAAACGCATCATCATTGTACTTTCATTGATGATAAATTTGTAACGCGTGTGAGTTGTCTGCAATCTCGAATCTTACTTTGTCATTGTGCATTGTGCCAAACCAAACGAGATTCATAATCTTCAAGACATGCCAATGAACTTGATTTTGAGGCTAATTAAATTTGTTGTAATTAATTTGAAAAAACCAAAAAAAAAAAAACAAAATACTGCAGGACAGAAATTCATTAAAATTGATGGACGAATAAATAAAGCGGGCGATATTTATGATTATCGTATCGCGCCGTAACGATCGAAAGGCGTAATTAAATTGTCGAAGGAAGCTTGCTTAGGAGGTTCGCGATCCGCTTTAGGGAGTTGCGGTTGGCTGGCCATTGCGTAGGTCGTCGTTACTTCCTGCACGCGTGTGCTGCTCGCTTCGATAATAATTACATTTCCGAGAGAGCACATTTTATCATCGTTTTCTTCTTCCTGTTGAGGCTTCTTCTATTTTGTTGGTTTTACGATTCGGGACGTATTGGCGTTATAGTAAATTGAGATAACGGCGCATCCACCAATGGCTAATTACAGATGGGAACTCTCTTTATGAGCAAAACGTTCTGAAAATATGCGGTAGAGAAGAATGTTTTGGCTCGGTAATTTGTCCTGCAGGAAAAAATTTTAACTCCACTTTTTAGCCCCGGCCGGTTCATTATTTTCTTCACAAGTTTTGTAGTTTTCAAATTTTTTTATATGCGTCTTTGATGTTACATATTTCATTGAGTTTAAAACTATATAAAACATTTTCATGCCTCAACTTTGAGATTCCAGTATAATTTTCATGTGTTTTTAATTGATGAAAGTTTCATTACTTTTTGTCATGCAAAAGATTTCTGATCTGTTTATTTTTGTTGTTCGTTCACCTTCGCTCTCAAGTGACGAACGTATTCAAATGCAGCGCCATGCGTGTAAGCCCACAAAGTGTCGGTTTACATTACGCCGCCCATCAGAACTTGACGCTGACGCGACGCAAAGGTAATCGACATTTTCTTCCATTTGTTACGCTGCAGATTGCAGACTTTTACTTGTACAATGCTTGACCGTTTTATCATATTAAAAAATTCTCGGCCACTTTTTATTACATAAAATCCATCAATTATACAAAAAAAAATTTCTACAAAATAATAACTTTTATACAACTCTTATCACTTATTGAATAATGTTAACATATTTTTCTACTCTTTTAATTTTTGTTAATTAATTGAAAAAACAAACAGTAAAATATGTTATGCAGAGCTTTTCGAAAATTAAAATGTAATTATTATTTTTATAAAATGAAAGTTTATATGACAAATAAAAAAAAAGGAAATTAACTCTTGAGAAGGAAATTGAATTTATAATCAGGTTTTATGTTTATTTTAATTATAAGCGAGTAAAAGATGTGGTGAATTTAAATATTGTTTCGTAAATTAAATAAACGATTGAGTAAACGTCATATTGGTGTGGAGAACATTGACCTTTGTACAAAATCTCCTTCCGTCTTTCTTGTAAATGGGTCACTTTTGGCCGAGGAAAAAAGATACTTCTTTCGCCGAAGAAGCGACATTACATCAGCCTTCGTCAATAATTTTGCCGCGTCGCAGGAAGCGAACGAGAGTTTTCAATTTTTGCTCTCTCAAACGTCGCAAAAAAGTTCGAGGTCTTGCAACTTCACATGTTACCGACGTCAAAACTGTAACGATTATGTAAATCAATTGTAATCAGAGAAACAAGTCCGCAAGGATGAAAAGGAATGTTTGATTTTTTTCTCTCGATTGAAAAATGTGACCTAGATATTTTCTTCGAACAGGAAATTGAAAATCAAATGGATACACAACAACCTAAAAAGGTCCAAGAATGATGAAAAGAAAGGGGAAGACGTGTCAAAAACCAGTGAAAGTCCGTCCTAAAATTCTTTCTAGATCAATTGTTGTTCAGTTTCCAGCAGGATTGGTTTGAGCCCCATCTGTACGATTAATCTTCGTTTCTTTTATCGCGATCTACCGTGTTTTTGTTTCAAGAACGAACAATCTTTTTAAATTAAAACCGAACAAAACTTGATTTTAGAAAATTTATGGTGCTCCTGATAAACTTCTCCAACTTTTTTCTCTTTTCCTCCAACTTTACTTCTTTTCAACTCATCAATAAAATTAAACAAGTTTAAATACTCAATTTTACCACTCAAACTTGAATGGTTGAAGATTTGAATTCTACCATTTAAGTAATATTATATTTTCCATCAATGAAAAGATAAATAATGTCGTTCGTAATTTTTCAATCAACAAGATAAAACGTGAAAAAAGTATATGATATATGAAATATTATTTGACTTTAATTGCTGCTGGTGTATTATCTTACAAAATCAATATTGCGAATCACATTATTATTTGAACGACAATAACAGCGCTTCATTTAAAATGGCTATAATCATCAAAGCATCTATTGTTAATCGAATGCAGTGATTCAATGTAATACTTAGAAGTACAAGTCGCCTCGATCGATAATTCATTTTTGTAATTTCAAGTTCTTATTTTTCATTCAGTTGACCTATCCAGCGATTTCTATCATTCATCATCTCCCGTTCAGCTCAATGAACAAAGCTCATTAATTGACGCAGAGAGAAAATATTGTCAGAAGATGTTATATACCAATCGCATAAAGAAAAACGAAGAGGACGAAAGACAACAAAAAATGACAACTTATCGCGCGAAAAAATCTGAAAGTACCGATCGTATGCTCGTGTAAAAAAAAAGCACGGAGAAAAAAAATTGTATTGTCATATTTATGTGGATAAGTGAAGAATCCATGTCTCTCGTTACAAAAGTATTGTGACATCATCGAAGAGTCGGGCAATTATTTTATTTATTGGTTGTTCAATTAGATGCGACTATGGGAAAGATAGGATAATGTGATTTTAACAATTTCATAGCTCTTCAATTATCCATCAAGGCGAAGAGGAGGGAATGAACAAAAAATTCCCACAAATTACCTCGCGAGAATAAGAAAAAATATAATCGATGATTTGATGTTCTTCTTTTCCTCGCTTAAAGGATTAGAGTTGGAAAAAATTTCTCTAACTGTGACTCATCAAAATTTCCATGTCAAAAAAAAAAAAAGGGAATAAATATAAAAATGATAAAGCGTACGTTAAGAAAAAGAACGTGAAAAAAGGTAGGCTGTGCATATCCGGTAGTTGGTGAAGTGACAGGTAGATTTGATTCTGGATTTAACCATCGCGAGGATTGAAGAAAGTGCGCGCATTCTTGGGGTTCGCAATTTGTGGTTTGTGCGCACACATCCGTTTTAGCCGTCGACTATTTCGATTTTCTTCGAGGCGCGTTTTTTTGTCGCCGGTCATGCTGGCTCACGCACTGGTGGTGGAACGGTGGGCCTCGCTGGAAGGGGCAATTGGCAGGAGAAACACCTGGACTCGGCTCCGAGCAAGTGCTTCTTCAGTCAGTCAAGTTCAGTAGACCGAACAGCAGTCGAAAGTCGAGAGCCGCTCTCCGAAAGAGATCATGTCAGTGTCGTGAACGTACATCCAAATTCGCCGCGATGAAGTGTTATCCGGGCAAGGTGCTCGTTATATTTTCGCGCTGATATTGTCGGATTTGTGACTTTGGACTAATTGCAAGGCCGCGGGGAAGTACCGGCACACAAGGAACTTTAAGGGACGACGTTTTTCTGTGTGGGCTCAACCGGCAGAGATGGAATCGCGCCTGCTTATCTTGTTCCTCTTCTCGTTTCTCTTCTTCGGCCTCGCTGTGCAAGGTGCGTGCATCTCACGGGCGCAATTATTACAATCAATCCCGTTATTATTGGCGCCTGCCCCGATTATCGCGCGCGATTCATCTTCAAAATTGCCCCGATACAATTTCTTTCTTCCATTTTTTTTACCAATTTATTTCTCGGAGAGGGTGTTTTTTTTCAAGCAAAGAACTACAAGTGGTTGTGGTTTTATATGGTTGTCGATTGATTTTCTCTTTAAAAGGGACAAAATAGCAGATTTTTAAGCCACTTGTTCGTTTTTTTTTTGTTTCCGTGAAGTTCGAAATGGTGAAATATTGAAAACTTTTTTTTTTTTTTGAAAACTATTTTCACATCTTTTTTTTGAAATAAATTTGAGTGAGTTCAATTGAAATCGGACTGCTCCTTGTATACAAACGATCGATTCCTTTTGATTCACTTCATTGAATTGAGCGCATTTTTTAAAATGGAAAAAAAATTTCTCTTCTGCGTTCAGAGAAATAGAAAATGCTGTTATTAAATGCGTCTATTCTCTTGCAAACAAATCACTCGTTTTTTTTTCAAACAAACTTAACAATTAAAAACAGTTTCTCGACGTGAAATTGCAATTGTGATTCTAACTTGTAAATGTAAACTGAACAAGTTTTCACTAACAAAATTACAAAAATTGACTGGGGTGGAAAAAATGTTTTCAACTACAATTTTTTCTGTTCGATTTTCAATTGTTTGATGATGAATCATGAATTATGATTCACAATATATTACCAAGATCATGCTTTGCATGTAACGGTGTAATTCGAGTATAAAAAAAGTGAGCGTTGAAATTAAGAAAGCACACCTCTTCGAACCTGAACACCTCATTAGATTGAACTTTTATAAGTCGTTGAATGAACGTACTTTTACCATCATGACCGGAGGAAAACAACCTGTTTTTCGATCCCTCAAAAAAAAAAAAATCTTTTGTTTTTTCTCTGACGAAGATAAATGGTTCTTCGGCGCCAAACATCGTCAACCATAATTTCGAACTTTAATTTGGGTGAAATTTTCACAAAAACGCCGGTTCAGTTTCAACGCCCGAGATGCGCCAGAGGGTCCATTTTATTTTTCATTGTTCATTCTCGAGGCGGTTCAAGAGGTCCTTAAACGTTGCTAAACACTCCGCGAAGAAACTTTGTAGAAAATAATTGCAGTTCCTTTTTCAAGCGTAATCTCTCCATAATTTGCATCTTAATGATTGTAATGTTGCAGTAATATCAACCTTGGAGTCTCACTGACATATATGCTTGAACAATTCTATTTACACGGACGCGCAATGAACAAAATGAAATGTCTGTTTTTATTGTATATTAATGTGTCATTATTCTTACATGATTAATTACAGAAAAACATAATTGTCAGTTTAGAAATTGAGAAAATTATATTGTTAACGTGTAACTGAGGAGCCAGAAAATTTCTTAACAAGATATTACACCATTCTGAAACATTTTGTCAAAATAACATCCATGACAAAACTTATTATATTTTTTTAACGATAAAAGGACGTACGTGATGAAAAAAAAATGTTATTGTTCAGTGAAATCAAATATCAAGTAAGAGTCTGACCGCGAGAACTTTCACTATTACATTTTTGATTAATTAATTTTCGTGTAATCATTTATTATTACTTGTCGACGCTTTCATGTCTCGAAGATAGAAAATTATGTGCGGGTGACAAACCAATCGACCAATCGAAAATTCATCACGTTTTTCGTGGCTTTTCATCCGTCAGCCAATCTCGATAATAACGATGTTTCGCGGACGAACAGTTGGTTAGTTGAATAACATTTAACAAAGTAATTTGAGTAGAAAATTGACGTACAGGATTGGGGGCGATATAAATGTTTGGAAAGTGCGCATGCGTATTAGCCAAACAAAGTGTTTTCAGTTGAATTTTAATGTTTGTATTGTAATTTAATGATTTAGTTTCGGGCTATTATATTTTATTAAATCTCATTTCCCAGATTTTTTCCAATATAATCGCGGTTATAATTGAATCAACTTTCATTTTGGTGTATTACAAAATTGCGTTATCGAATCAATTATCTAAGTAGGAAGGAACCAATGATTTTTTTCTTCATTTTTTTTTCAAAATTAATTTGATTAATTATAATTATAAAATTATATTACAAAACAAGTTTAGTTTATTCGAAATGACAAATATAAACGAAGAATATTTAACAAAATGAGACAGGAATAAAAATAAATAATTATTACTGTAAGTGAAGCACAAAAAAAAATCAGAAAATGTACGATAAAAGATGAACCGTTCTGAGCGTTTTTTTAACAAGTTCGTAAATGCTGATTTTCACAAGAAATAACGGTCTGCTGTTAAAAGCCGAGAGAAAAAGTTGGCCGTGCCACTGAAACAGTACGTAAACTTGATGTATTGATAGCACGACGTTTTTATGGCCCCGAGGACGTCATCTTTCTTTTCCTTCCGGATTTCTTTTTTCCCCGAAATAATAACACAAGCAACATTTCAAACTCAATCACATCAAAAAATCATTTTTGAAATCAATTTCATCATACGACAGATTTTGTTACCTTTTTTTTTTCTATAAAAATTGCTGCAAAAATGTCACCAACGTTATGATAATTGTCTATTTAAAAAATTATACTTTGTTTTGAAAATGTGATTTTTGTTACAAACTTTCCTTCTCAATGAAGATATTGTCAGATAACAATTGAAGAAATGAATAAAAAATTCATATTTATAGAAATGATTTCAAACTAGCTGGAAACATTTCTTCCAGTGAGGGAGAGAAAAAAGTGTGCGCACGTGTTGCACGTGCACAGGTCCCCATTTACAACTCAGGGATAATGCCGCGCAGTTAAGCATCTTCCCGGCCGTCGAAAACAAAGGTTGGCCTGCTTTAATTAGCGTTCTTCTCCTTCGCCTCGTCAAATTCCCACGAACGTGCAGGGATTGCGCATTAAGTTCTGCGTCCGCATTTATTTGAGTGTCCCAATTGTTTTGATTGCGTCGCTAAAAATGGACCAATCAAGCCGCATGATTTTCAGACACCGAAAAACTGTTGCAAAATGAACCGAGCGATCATTTTTGTTCGTATAACTATAAGACATTCGTCATGTTAAAATTTTCGTAATTAAAAAAAAAATTCAAATATAAAATTTGATCTTAACTGATTTTGATCAGTGAAATTAATTTTCATGTCACAAGATGATTTCGGATGTTTATCAGTTAAACTCGCACGTAACTTTTTAAACGAAATTTCTTTTTCTCCCAGTGGCTTCACAAGCGCGACAAAATCTTTCGATCAGGGCAATTTATCGCAAGACGAGATAATTAATCCAATTTTATTTTTCATTCTTTTCTTCTCTTAATCTCGCGCACCAAAGACAATTATGGTTTTATATTTCTTCCGCGTTTCAGAGGGAATGTGAAAAATAATGAAAGAAAATTGCATAATGATCCGTCTGATTGTGGCATTTTGATCGATTCAATGATACCGATGGTTATATGGGAAACGTCCAGACTAATATACGGCCGATTGACACGAATTTTTCAGACACACAAAACGCGATGGAATGCTCAATAACCACCGACAATGCACACGAAAATGTATCGCGCTTGCGCAATTGCGCGTACACGATTGTGCGAAAATGACGCGCGTACTTAAATTGTTGAATCGCATGAAAAAAGTGTGAGGAATTTGTTACGGCAAGATCACGTGGCAGGCTTTGATAAATCGTCACATTAACTATCGTTGCAGATTTCTCTCCGCGAGATAAAAAATTGTTGAACAATTTTAAAAATTGCATCCTATAAGACAACGAAAAATTTCTGTTTTTATTCTTCATTTGTCTATTTTGTATAATTTTTCAAAGTAAGGTAAAATATTGAAATGATTTTTTTTTTTTTTTTTGAATATTGATTCGCAAGTTTACGCAAAACTGCGAGTGAAAAACAATAACCGGCAAAATTATTTTCGAGCAAATTGACAAGACTGATAAAAAGTGCGTGTGCTTCCGGTTGTCGACTATTCGGACTTGGAGCGTGGTAATGCCCCTGTTTGCAGTCGAACAATCACGCGGCGCATAGTGTTGACTCGAACAACCTACATTAGGCGGATATAGTTTGTGCGCTTTCGCGAAACTAAACAAAAGTGACTCAGCTGATCTCAAAAATGTAGTTCGTCTTTAGAATTGAATATTATATTCATTCCAATTTTCAATATAAAAATATCATCACAGAAGACAAATAAATTCAATGAAGCGTATCAGTTGGATGCGAAAAAGGTTCATCGTAACACTTTGCAAAGTGGATCGACAAAAAGTATAAAATAAAACATGAAAAATATGGTTTTATGAAAATTCTTTTACAGACAAAGCAAAAGAGTAATTTTTCTCCCCCTGGTGTTTGTAAAACCGTTTCATTCTCGACGCCTTACAAGCGCAATTAAAATGTTAATTGAAACGAGCATACCGTTAATCGTACGCGAGTCAAACTATCTTTACTACTATACGCTTTTTCTTAATTCTAACAGCGCTTTTTAAAAATAGGTCAAATTTTATTTATTTATTCTCTTTGAAAAAAAAAAAAACCTTTCAGACTCAAAAAAGTATTCTTTTTTTATGATTTCAGTGAAATTTAGTGAAAATTAAAGTTACATTGTTTTGTACAAATTGAATATTTGTTTAACATTGAATAAATGAAAATTGTTAATTGTTTTTCTATGACTTAACGTTTCGTACCAGTAACGACAGAAAAGCAAAGAGTCACGTAAAGTTTTGGCCAATTTCCTGGATCAAAATAAGGCGAGGAGGTAACTGACAAAACGTTCGTCCGGTTTCGACAGTTTTCCGCTGGAAGTACGCGTTTTCACGATTGTCCTTCGCGAAATCGCTCGCAGATGGACGAACGAAAGTGGCCGCAATGTGCACACGATACATCCAGCAAATTCGCTGGGTTATTACTCCGACGCGTGACAAGAATCGACCTTCACGCTGCCATCATCAGCGCGGTTTCATTCAACGTGATATTACCGTATAGTTGGATGCTCAATGAAATTGCACTCCTTTTTCGAACGTCCATTTAATTTAAACAAATCTTGCAATTAGAGCATCAAAAAATTTTATAACGATCCATAACTGAATGGCTCAATCGTGTGAAAGTATATGAAATTTGTTCCCCCCTTCTGATGATCATTCATATTACAATTCAATGAACAAATTCAACGAACAAATTGCACGATTGCAAAATCATCACGTTTTTTTTTTTTTTTTCTACGAACGAAAAAGTCGCGAAGAAGTTTGTAAGCAATTTTATTTAATTGAATAATTAAATTCGTTGTTGCATCTATCGATTAGATCAGTTTTGCAATTGCACAACAGTGTGAACATCCTATCATGCGTTATTGTTCATAAGCAATAAATACAATTATTTTTTCGATTCAGCTTGTATGAATATATTCAAAAGATAAATATAATTGTTGATGACATTTAATCAATAAGGGATTGTTGAAAGTTTTAACAAAGCCAAAGAAGGCCCGTAATTTATTCAAGACACATACGATCCATGTTGAGATTTCGTAGACGCGCCAATAAATCGCGTGGATTTGCATCTGGAGAGTTTAAGCGATACATTACAGATGTGTAATGAAGTATTCACCTCTGGGAACAAACATGAGGGATGATTTAACCGGCCCACTTAGAAAGCAAATTATATTCTTCAATGATACAGATTTTGACGTGGCCAGTTTCACACGAGATATATCGGCTACGCATTAATTATTATGAGATATATAATTGTCTCATGAGTCCGACAGATTAATGTATTCCAACAGGTCAAAACTGGGTTAAGGTTCCGTGCGACACTTAGCATATCTCTTCTTGCAGATAAAATATTATCTTTTGTCATTGCTATATAAGAGAATGAAAATGTGTTTTCACCTCGAGAGGTTTCCTTTCTTGCGAACGGAAAAGACAAAAGATTTTGCGATATTGAAAAGAGCTATCTGAGAATAGGACGAGGGTTGCAAAATCAAAATATTAGTTATGCTTCACAGTAAATCAACAGATGTTATTATCAGAAAAAACATCGTTTCCTCGATTTTCTACAAGTTATGAAAAATTATTAGCATAAACGTCGAGCGCGAAATTGCGAATTTTGTGCAACGTACGTGATGTGTGTGCTCGTTGCGACACTTTGCGTCGCGCGCGTGGTTCAAACATACGCAAACAATTATTATTAAACATTTCTAACTAAAAGTCAGGCGGCTAATTACACGGGCTTCTAAGCATTAGCCAGAGTCGCGTTTCAACAATGTCCCGACTTTTTTTTTTTTTTCATTTCGTTACAAAAGAAATAGCAAATTTGCGCAACTATTTTTTCCTGTTGATATAATTTCTGTTTCAATTATGACTCGCTTCATTCATGGAATAATAATTTTTAAAGAAAACAAAAAGTGAATTAAAAAACAAAATTATAAAAAGATCTGTTTTTTTTTTCTTTTTATAGTTTAATTCTATATAGCTAAACTAGAACATTTCATTTGCTCGTTATTTTTATAATCTTGAAACAAAGGACTGGCATTATAATTTTGAGAAGATTTAAGAGATCTTTTCTGGTCATTTCCAGTTTGAAACACATATATCCATCAGCGTAATGATACAATATCCCTCTCATCGGGCTCAGTATTATGCGAGCCCTAACATGTAGTCGTTGTTTCATAGAAAACTCATGAAAATGTAGCATGAAATTCCGCAAAGGTATTTCCGTCTTTGGCCGGCTATTCGGATTGTATGCTAAATAACGAGCAATTATCAGACTTGTGCGAAAGCGAATAGACATTTACGTGGCTATTTAGTTTTCTTCTCCCGCGCTCCTTCCTGGTCTCTCGGCAATCGCAGCTTCACAAGTTATTTGTACATCAGCCCTGCCGGCATACGTGATGACTTCCTACAATGATTACGTACCGTTTCTGTTATCACTTTTTGCACCCAAGTTTCAAACAATCCTGCAAATTACTTTTTTACCTACTTCAAAAATCATGGCAAAAACAAATTTTTAACATTTCATAATTTCCTTCTTCAACATTCTTTCTATAAAATCAGTACATACAAAATGATGCAAAAATACTGATAAAATTGTGTCAACAAATCAGATAGAATTCAAATTTTAATTGTCCTCATTTGATTGTTCAATTCACTTTTGTATAATTTGACGATCAATTAAAATTTGAATTTGCAGTTAAAAGTATTGTCTCGTTGTTTATTTATTCCGCGAAGAAAACAAAATTTCCGTAGCAATAAAAATTGCTGTCTAATGATTTCTGACAAAAAAAATCGAAGGATCTGGATAGATTACGCAAGTAAACACAAATATTTTCCGCAGTAGCATCCTCATTTGCATTTAAACATCCGACCTAACTGTGCATTGAATTTACTGACTGGAGATTTCAACGCGTGGACATCAATGAAGATGCTAATACACTTCATCTTACATGCTTAGGATCATTCTAGTTCAATTACTCGCTTCCGTGCGATTTTCCACAAACTGATCTGATGATTACGTGCATCATCCCGTATATATATAATCATTTGACGATGGAATTTGTGAAAATATTCCGCACCATTTTAAACGGCTGCTATAAATCATCCAAGATCTGCAATCAGTACTTGCTGTGCATAAAAAAAACAATTTTTAGAAAAAACCGTTGAATGTTAAAAGGATGTCAAAAATCAACTTAGAATCCTTTTGATTCAAAGAGCGAGCCGGATAATTAAAAGTGAGGGTAATTTTTCTTGATTTGGTTTCTCGTGCATAATTGGGAAGGGAAATTTTAATGAGCCATAACTCTTAACAAGATAAAGTTACGTCGCAGTAAATATTTGGAACATGGTATGCGGCGCTTGAAACATGTAAGTGTGCAACGATTTAAATCATGATTGTGATCACTTGTGTGTTTGCAGGTGGGAACAGCGCAGGATGCGGTTACCCGGGTGCTCCAGCGCACAGTCACGTGCGATTCACAGGACCAGCTATCGAAGATGTCATCGACGAGGAGGAAGCTCTTCCCAAAGACAAGACGTATCCCGAGGGAACTGTCTCGACGTACACATGTGAAAGAGGGTTCGAACTTCTTGGACCTGCCAGAAGGCAGTGTCGAAACGACGGACAATGGATCCCTGAAGGAGTTCCATTTTGTGGTAAATAGATCAAACTTCTATGATAATTCACAAAATGTACCAGTGCATCAAAAATATTCAATACATTATCTCAATTAAAAAAAAAAAAAGTTAAATAATTTCTTTTTGTGAATAGTTATTAAAATTTGCGAGTAATTTTCAGTTTCTGAAAATCGTGTTCGGGTTCGTTTACCTTTTGGTCCCAGCGGTGAAATTTTGTTGAATATCTTGTTGATTATTATTCAGATGGATTCATAGATAAAAGAAATTTAAAACAAGTTGAAATTATTCAGCGACACTTTCTAATATGATATATTTATAAACGTCATTATAAGCAACAAAAACGATTCGGAAATTTATATTTACCAAGAAGGGAGAGAGACCATGAACGTTTCAATTCGAACGATTTTATAAAACAAACCTCCAGAACGATTTGAGCAATTTGCACAGGATATGAAATAACTAAAGTTTACGTAAATTTAGTCAAAGGAAGTCTGCTGAGTTGCAGCGCCGTGGTTTTTACTGTATACTTGATTCTTCAATTTGAAATGTATTTTATCATTCAGTGATTTATAGCAAATAATGATTTAAGACTCGATCTGAAATTCAAGCTGAAATATGAAAAATTTATTTGCAGCTTTCTATACGTACCCAATAAAAAAAAGTTCAAATCAAATAAATTTTATTCCTGAAAATCAAACACTTGAACATGATGATGTACGCAAGCTAATTAGAATCATAAGTTGAAATATTACACGAATCTGTCAGTGATTCTTTTTTTTTTTTTAACTTTTATAACGGTTTAATCAAATTACATATTTTATAAACCTTCACCAACTTTTTCAACGGTCATACATCGAAACATTACCGTTCGTAACAGTAAAATTTATCAAACGAAATATAACAATCAAACAATGTTCGATAGAACCTGCTCCAATTAAATTAATTTTCAACAAAAAAAAAAAAAAAAAAAGATTGAACAAAAAACAGGTGGAGTGTTAAATACATCAAATCTCCGGACCATTTTAATCTTCCGATCGTTATATAATGAATTTTTTTTATCCTATAGTTCCGATTGTCTTGTTCATTCATTTGTGAACGAAAAAAAAAGTTTCTCTAAGCCCATAATTTGTGAGTTGACATAATTAGTTCCCCCGTCAATCATTTGTGTATATAGGTCAAGAAATATTTGAATTCCGAAAAGCCAACAATCCAGAATGATCGTTTTTTTTTCTTTCCGACTTCGTTATACTTTCGAGAGATGCACCTGTCACAACAAGTCAAGCAGTGCCGAATTCGCGTATCACTCAGCATTGGCGACAGCGTGCGAGCCAAAGTGGGCTGAGTCAGAATCGAGGCGGCTACTCAAATGCAATATAAGTATCATTGTCCGAGTTGTGTCTTAGAAGTTAGAAATGATATTAACGGTATACACGCCATAAGTCGATTGGAAAATGACCTTACCCCAGTACCTACTTTCTCGTGCAGTTATTTTAACGTGGCTGCTTGTGCGCGTGCATGCATATGTGTGCATAGGCGCACTGGCGTGAACGCGGAAATAACTAGACAAGCCATCAAACAAGTTTTTTCAACATTCAATGTAAGAGAGGCTTCACACCATCGGTTGTGTACTGATTGATTAGTCGATACCAAGCTCAAATTTGTTTATTTAAATTAAACCCTGTAATGTTATCCAACATGATATATCACTCTTTGAATTGTTTGAATTTATTTGTCAAATCAAATAGATGGAACGCATTTTTATGATCCCTCTTTTTTTTTGTTTCAATGATGAGATTTAAAACCAAAAAGTGCAACAGTTTGAAATATTACGATTCACTGAGAGGTTGAATGAAGTTTCTAAATTTTTGATTGGAAATTTTTCGAAGTGCCCATAAAAAGGGCTGGCGCTTTTCAACTTTTACTTTGAACCACGGTTTATGTAACTACAGATTAGTGAACTGAAAGAAAAGAACAAAGCCCGTTGAAGATTAGTGTTAATTTGATGAAAATCGGACTCAAGTCTCTTCGGATTTACAATGGTTGTAAAAGTTTTCCGTCCCTTCTGCAGGTACCACCTAACCTGTACCCATAATTTATTTGGTCTATCTAGTCGGGAGTCACTTTGACAGATACACCTGTAACTAAAGTACTGATAAAGCAGTTAATTGACGCTGTTACTCGGTCCAATAGAATTCCAACAATGAAAAAACGAACAAACAAACGATTTTTCTTCAAGTGAAAGTTTACCACTTAGTGGGAATGGATTTGAGTTTGAAAAGTTAAATAAAAAAAGGTACTGAGATGACCGAACCCAAGTTGATTCATAGTTTTGTTGGATTTAGCTCAAATTTCAATTAATTCGATCCAGCAAACTTAAGTTTATTCAACTCAACTTTCTTCTAACAGTATTGTTTAAATTCGAATAAAATAGTTTTTTGCAGCAATTGGCTGAACCAGAACCTTGAAACAAATTCCAGTAACAGAATTAGATCATAATATTGATCTCGAATGTACACATAATTCAACAACGCAATCAGCAAAATCCATTAAACCCGCGACCCACCGGTTTCTGCGCCAGATAGATAATTGAGTTATCGGGATAGAAAACGCGCAATATAATGGTGTCAAAACGAAAGATAACAAGCGAATAAATAAGTGGATGAATATAGAAGCCGAATTCTCGATTGACTGTTTCGCGGTTAGGAATGTATACAGCTCGGTTTGGAATGCGCGCGATACGCGTGCTTGGTCGGATGAGCCATGGGCGGTCGGTCGCAAGAGGCTTTCGGTGGTAACAGGTTCAGTGTTAACGGTACCTCCTATTCCCACCACTAAGTACCTTTTGCCGTCTAAGTTGACGCGGTCAAGGACACCCGAAATCGGGTCATCAGTTCCCGAAACTTGGCATTCCACCGCGTATCGCGAAAATTCGTGTCAACTCCAATCTCACGTTTTAATTATTCAATCAACTAAGTGGCGCGGTGAAAGTCGTCCCGCCGACATTGATTGTTTTGATCAAATACCGCGACTTAGAAATTGTTTATTAAATTATTTTATTTATCGTTTGTTTTATTTATCTTATATACAAATCTGAAACAAAGTATTCCTCTCAGATTGTATCGAATCGTCTTGTCTCATTTAATTGTATTAGATTACAATGATGAATTAAATGATTTCAATTGATGAATTTAAAAACAAGACTTTTAGAAAAAGAATTGATGTAACATGTTTGTCACATGTTAAGGTTAAATCCTCTTGAGACAAAACGGTACGTTTTGATGGCAGGAGATTGTTTTCTAAGTCGACGCGTGTAGTCTTAGTCGAGGAGTTATGACCGATCGGGAACGCAGTGACCGTAAATTGTGCAGCTGTCTCAATTTGTTTCGTGACACAAAGCCATCGACTGGAGCGTAATTGTTATCAACGCGAGATTAGAGAAGTTGATTGGAAAATAATTTTTTGCGCCCAAGCCATCGATAAGCAATGATGCATTGCTTGTTGACAGATGCGGATAAACATGGCGCGCGGGAGCACACGGCGCTTCGTGATCGGCATAAAAGGATCGTCTCTGCTTGAAATGTTGTATACGATTGCAACGACCGTGAGAGCAAAGAACTCGTTCAGCGAAGCCGCGCGATATAAGTTCCTTTATGGAATACGAGTTCCGATTAATCGGCTTCACTCAATAGTCAAAGATTCGATCTTCGCGGCCATTCCGCTTTCGTCCGCGATGAGCTTTATCGTCGGCTTTTCAGTCGATGACTGTTTGTCCGATGAAATTGTCAGCCAACTTCGGCCCTTCTTATATTTTATATATTTTACCATACCATTTCGCTGTTGTTAAATGACATCGTAAAACAACTTTGCTATAATAAGAGTCTTTTTAAAGGGACCTTGCATGCACAAATAATGCAAAATCATCAGTTTCTTACTCATAAAGTGATTCTATAAAATTTGAATACCTATGCAGACTATAAAAAAGTTATAATAATTTCAAATTATTATTATATTGACACATTTGTAAACTTTTTTTTTTCTCCGCAAGTGGCTGTAGAGGGTTAAGATGCCCTCCGAATATCAATTACTCACATTCGTAACTAATCATTTATTAAGGATAAACATAAATGTATTTAGGACATGTAAACTAACTACTTTTCTGCAAAAATTGAGAACTTTCGATTTTAATCATTTTTGAGAGAGTTCATCATAATTAATTACTCTCTTTTTCCATTAGAAAATCTTATCTATTTCAACTACGATTAATTTGTATTTTTCATTTTGATAAGAATATTTCTTGAATGAATGATATGACAAATAAATTTGTTCTATTTTTAAACTTCAAAGACATGAATATGAATTTTTTTTTTTACTGATGAATGTTGAAGTAAGTTTGCATTTAAAAATGCAAAAATGCAAGAAGCATAAGAAAGGATGTCTGAATAAGTGAGGTTGCACGAAATCGTAAAACGGTTTTTGTACATATTTATATCGGTAGCGACTTTCATGCTATTGACAGGGCAGGGGATTATGCATCGCATGTACAGCGGGGTCACGTATGCGTTCATTTGTGTGCGGCAGCCCCCGGACAAGTTTGCCGAGCGATAAATCGGAAGTGGGTCACAAAGAGCATTAGAGTCCACGAAATGGACGCGCTTCGACGATCAAAACGACTGTCTCTTCAGTGTTTAGGAGGACGACACAATCGTGCCGTGCTCGCGAGAAGGAAACAGAGCGCGAGATGGAAAATATCCGAAACAGGTTCGCGCCGAATAAACAGCCATCGGAAACTGGATTTTGTGCCCGACTTTGTCGCTCGCGAAAAGTGGCACGGCGCTTTCGGCTGCATCAGTTTCGTTATCGAATTCACACGCTGGTTTCATTTTACAATTAATCATATATATCTATTCTACAATTATTTATTTCAAAAATTACAAACAAATTCAAGGACAAAATATAAAATAATGAATAATGATTCTATTGAGTCTTCTTTCTTAAAATGTACGTTTTAATAAAAAAAAAAAAAAAAAAATGAAAAAGAATATGTCTGAAATTATCCTCAAGGTGTTTGCCATGACTTAAAAAATTGCAAAATCCCGTTATTGATCTGCGTCCAGATGGACGCAGTTTGAATTATTATCGCGGCGGCTGCAAAGTCCAGCAGAAACGTTTTGCTCAGATCGGATATGCAGCGAGACAGCGTCGGGTATAACAGGCAGGTGTTATATTCTTATCCGGTGTCACAAATATGCTTTTTTTGTCTTCAAATTTTTGAAATTCACAAGACCAAGAACCCTTCCGAGCCATCTAGTTAAAATTCCATTCGCGATGAAAATTTTAATTTTATCCCCCCAATGAATCTCGTCACTATCATATTATTCAGGCTGCATTGAAATTACCCTGACTGTCTGTGTCGGTAAACGATGTCTACAGCAATAATTACAGCAGATGCTCGACGTAGTGTATACAGGCGAGTCATCTTTCATCAATTTTACAATGCGAGTGTCGGCTCGCGCACATGCACAAATCACTTTGCAAGAGAGTGTGCGCAGCTTTGTGGCCCGAATGCGAGACACGGGAGAAACAATATTTGCGTCTTTCCTTTTTTTCTTTCCGCCGAAGGATATTATGCGACTTAATACCTGTTATAAATCGCGTGACCAATGCCATTAAAATCGTGAAATAAAACAGACCGGTGCGCCGAAAAAGGCTTCAATTGATGCAAACATTGAACACTTTTTTTCATTAACTTTTTCTCCATCTTTTTAAAACACGCTTTAATCCTTGTCTCGTCTTCTTTTTGTATTTTTTACTCCTTTTCATAATAACGGTGTTTGGCTAATAAATTATAGGTATCAGTTCTCGAATAAAGTATGATACTTTAGATGTTATTGTTTTTTTTTCTTAATATGAATTATGGCGGATTTTAAGTGGCCGTTTAGTTTTTACGATCGATATATAAATGCGTGCAAAAAAGTATTGGTGCTCACGGTAGGTGTTGTACAGGGACGTTTTTTAATAGCAAAATTGTGTCAAATCGAGGCACTCTTGAATGTAACATTTAAAGTGTGCAAGAAGACTGCATTACAAAGAGAAAATTGAAAGGGTGTGTAATTTAAACAATCGTCTTCGAAGAATCACTAAAAAAAACACTGTCGTGAGCTTTCTCTGCTGTTTACAAGTTACAAGAAGATATCTTTGGTTACGAAACTTTAGATTATACAAAAAGGACTGATGTTTCAAAGTGCGGTGCGCGCAATGTCCGTTTAGCGTGACATATTCATGACTGAGCGTCCGCTTCCGGACCAGTAAAGTGCATTTGAACGTACACCGCGAAATTTTGAGATTAATCTTTCCAAATAACAAACTCAAAAACAAGATAAAAAATTACAAAATCAAAGTCTATGACTGATAAGATTGAGCAATTTTTTTTAACTCAAAATAAATAAAGAGTGAAAACTTTCTTATTTGCTTAGATTAAATAAAGATAAGTAGGATTTACATTTGACTCCTTTTAATCAAAAATTATAAAATTATCATAATCTAAAATGAAATAAGACGAGGCAAGAATTCAGTTAATATTACGTTAATTAAACATTGAGTTGCAATTTGAGTTAGCGAAAAATTAAAATTATCTTGATAATAAATTTCGACCCTTTCGCGCCCAGTTAGTAAAATCATCTAACAACCAATTGAGCGTGGACTCAAATTTACCGCCTCAAGTCGATAAATTTCAGCGCGTTCAATTATATCCGCTGGTTTCGCAGATTTACATCGGCGATAATTCTTAGCGTGAAATAAATCAGAGGAATCGAGCAGGCATAATGCGACGATTAGCAATCGAGGCCTATGAATCAACGAAATTAATTGAACTCGGATGAAAAGCGATAGTTTTAAACTGAAAAGTTTCACCGGCTCTATAATACTGACGTCCATTTAATCTAGTTTATTCATTCATTAAATCGTTTTATTTCGCAACCCATTTTCCACGCTTTTCTTGCTTTTATTTTGTCCGTATCAGTTGTTTTTTCTTATTTTTACGTTCTGATATGTCCTTCTTCGTATTCAACTTTTCAATTAAATTTTACAGTTAACATCCTCCAATCCCTCCCCAATTAATGATTGCAGAAACTGCTTGACTTTTGTTCTAAAAAGGAAGACCTAACGTAAGAATACTTATGATTATATAAAATCGCTACCGATTTATTAGCCATTCATTTGCAGCGTCCCGATTATGATCGGACGGTGCGCCATAACCGGCGAGCACTTGTAATTCCCCGACGCGCTGCTTTAATTCGAACAATTTGCAAGCGTGCCGAGGCCCTCCACGTTCCAACGTATAATTTATTATTTATAACCTGAAACAAGTTTGAATAACGTCAGAGCGGTTAAAAGAAACCAGAATAAAAGGTATCGTTCTAATCAACTTATGGTGTCCCGATTTTGGATTATGTATTCTGTTAATTGGTGTGCCACTTCTCGCATCAATTTATCGTACGGATAATAGCGCCATTCATTGCCGACGAATTGCATCTGGTGGGCACATTCCGATGTTGCACCTGACGATGGCCTTTTTTTATTTCATTTTAAACGCCAGAAAATAGAATAAACTGATAATTATTAGAAAAACAAAACTGCAAATAAAACATATGGTTTTTTTTTTTAATGCAAACCGTGAACTACTAAGTTGATAAATAAACTGTTGGAAAAAGAGGAGAAGGTAATTTATATGATGGTCGTGAGGTAAATTCCTGCAATCGATAAAATAACTATCGGCACGATCGGGACGTTGACCGATCTAAAGTCTCGCCTTATACGTCAAAAAGCGCGCTTTGGCCGTCGATTTCCCGCTTCGGAGCTCATCAGTTTGCAACTTGTGTTTTCTCTCCAATCAAATTCACGCGTTACGGTACAGTTAAACTACCGCAAGGCCGCCAGCTTTGGTATGAATGCCGCGGCAGACGGGGAGTTGCGCGTCGCTATCCCGTTCGCTGCACCGCGTCCAGCGCCAATTTTCGTCCTTCGACGAAGCCTCCGGCCTCCGTACTTCCGCTTAACATAATACCTGGCTTAATCGATAGTGATACCCAGTTCGAAAAAAAGCTACCGATTGCATCTATACTTTTCTCATTATATCACTGATATATGCACCTCATTTCATGAATACCTGTTATATATATACTCTATTTCATTTCAAATAATTTCAATTATTAACTTCAAATTAAAAGGAATTTCTATAAAAATGCTGCAGTCATTATTTTCAGCTTGAATTTCCAAGTCAATGTTGAAAATCTTGAAGATGTTTGTATTATATATCCCAAAACGTGGAAAGATGTTTTATTTTCTCAACTTGGATCAATAAAATGACTAAGAAATAATAGTAATTAAAAAAAATTATAATAGGACATAGTGAAGAGTTTAAATAATGTTTCAAGAGTTAATCCAAGCTGGCTGAATTTAATATGCTGAGAGTTCCGTTCGAGAGGAAGTAATCAGCTGGTTGCTAAAATGAGAATTATTTGTTACAGTGCTGAACGTGGCAGGAGGTAAGGCTCCGATGCAGTCGAGCAGCATAGACGGAGGAATCCCGCAAAGAGCAGTGGATGGAAGCAGCGGACAGATTTACACGTCCCAAACTTGCACACTAACCAGGCCGGAAGTGAGGCCCTGGTGGTACGTTAATTTACTGGAACCCTACATGGTACAGCTCGTTAGACTCGACTTCGGAAAGTCCTGCTGCGGTAAGTTGAAAGACACCTTCGTTAATTTCATAATTATCGGGAAAAGGCAGGGAAGCACAAAGTGTGCGAGAGAATTGCTACAAAAACTCTGGGAAAGGAATATGGTACCGTATGGGCCGAAATAAATTAGAAAGATTCGCACAATTTGACGTTTCTCGATCAGCGTAATGACTGTATTTCTGGAAAGAATAATTGCATCTGCGACGTGATATTAGCGGGGAGACGTGGAAATGAAGGAATACTTTCATCTATTTAGCCGCCCAGATGATTCCCACCGAAATGCTCGGTTGATCATTATTATACTTTTACATTGAGAAAAGATGGTTTGTTGTTTCCTTTGGCTCATTGTTTCCCTGCCATAATGACGTCTAATCGAGCAAAATTGTACAACTTCGCTGCGACTCGCAGAATCTCACGATAAATTTGCGGACGAAAAAAGGAGAAAAAAAAGTGTATCGCGCGGGACAAGAAAATAAAAAAAGCATCAGAGTCTCGCGACCGTTCATTATCAACGCCAGCAGCGGGTCTTTGAGAAAGCGAAAGTTTTCACTTTCGATAGAAACCTCTGTCACGACGTCGTTTGCATAGTTTGGCTCATCCACTGGCGTACGTCAATTCAATCTACAATTAAATCGGAACTGAGCCCACAGGCAAGGTACGTTTTTATTTTTCCGAATCCACAGCGTGTGAGGTTTTTCTCAAGCTCTTAGTGAATTCGTCATGAATCATTTTGCTGTTCATGTGTCGCAATGCGCGGGTGCATTCGAGGAGAAAGAGTGAAAACGACAAGAGTGAAAGGGACGTTAAATCATTTCTCTCGAATTGTAGAAAAAAAAAAAAGTACCACTGGAGACTGTTGTTTACGTCTCATTGGGCCGACGCCACCTTGTGTGACATGACAATCATGAGAATAGAGAAAAAAATATTAATTCCATTGTCACAACTATTAACTGATTTGAATTAATTTCCAACTCAATCAAGTTTAATTGATTGAGTTTTCAAAACTGATTAGATGTCTCTTCAATTTGCAGCAATAAATTTGCATCAATTGACCTGATTGTTGAAAACAAATGATTAATTGGAAATGTTTAGTTTGATGCAAAATACAAGATAACTTTGTAATTGCAAAAGATATGTACCATTTCTAATAATTGCCTCAACCTTTGACTCAAGTTTCACTTTCAACTCGACCCAATCAATCTCGCACAATTTTTTTCATTCAAATTCGAACTCGCCATTTGACTATTCTATCCGTGAAATCAAAATTTATCGTTCGGTCTCGCAATAACTTGAGTATCTACTCGAATAATGACTGGCGGATGATCTCCCCCGGGCGATTATCTCGTGGTGATTCAATAAACTATTTTATCTATGCAAATTCCTCCGACTTGCATGAAACGGCTACTTGGTCACGCTTGAGTGTTCTCATGATGCGGTGCGATATAACGCGCGGGACATGCGTGAGCTTGGTAACCCACGTCCAAACAACTGCTCAACATTATCTGACCGATCGCCACGCATGGAGTAGAAAGCCCGAAGATTTCAATTGTACGGTTCCGCGTCAGAGGCAGGTACAATCTGATGATCCAAGTTCAGTCGCGATTACAACGCCGTCTCGCTAATTAATAAACGTTGCCGTAAAAAAAAAAGAGAGAGAGAGAGAGAGAGAGAGAGAAAAAAAAACTGACGTACACGAAATCGCATTTTGATGAAAATTATAATTGTGGTTCACATTTCCGACGGAGATAGAATCGCGATTTCACATGATCATTATGCCCGAGCCATTTTAATTAACGGCGCTAATTACGAGGTGTCAAGAAATTCTATGGTACTGAAGAAATTTTCTTGCCTCAATGGGATGATTTATTTGGTATGGAAATCGATTCAGATTTAAAATCCAATACACGACTTTAACCGTGTTACAAAGATCTCCGAGATGTTTGGAATCGAATCTGATTTTTTTCCCCTTGGTAATGTTTCTTCTTCTTCTTCTTTTGTTTGAAATAAAAATCTACGATGTTATCGTGAGTCACTGATGAGTTGCTAATCACGAAAATCGATTGACAAGAAAAATAGATTGTTATTCAAATAACAATTGTAATTCAAGTTTGTGTACTTTCACAACTCCGATTGTGCGGATTACGATAGTCGAGCTCGTCGCTCGCGGTTTTATTTTACACCGAACTTGCGGCTGCGTATAAATAATTCATGAGTCACGAGAAAACTTGAGTGAAAATCCCTACCTCGGGTAAAACGTGAAAATCATTTTAATTTTCATTTGTTTGCAGAAGAGAACATCGCCAAGCATTTATTAACCGACGAGCCTGAGAATTCAAAATAAGAGGAGAAATTCGATCCAAACGCGATTCACGTCCACAATCATTCTTCACACCAGTTTTGCATGTCAATGAATGATAATAATAATTTTCACACATTTATCGCACCCAATGAATTACAATTCAAATTAATTAAATAATCCCTTCTGCAACGGTTCTCAGCTCATTCAATTTTATTTGTCATTAAATTTACCAGATCCGCGCAGTGTCTTATCACAATTTCTGGATGTTTATTAAACATTTATAGAGATTTAAATTCATAGAAAGGTTCATTTCATTGAAGAAAAATGTGTGTTTTTTTTTTTTTTTTTTTTTTGTAATTGTAAAAACCAAATCACGCAACTGGTACGTGCGTGTTTGAGGGAGGAAGAGTTTCTTTGGATTTCGTAAAGGGTGAACAGCTGCATGCAAAAAGGATCGTAGTCCGCTTGTGAAACCACGAGACCGGACCGCAGTGCTTTCACTTGTTTTGCAGATAAAGCGATAGGCAGGTGGATGCGAGGAGCACGCGCTCCGCCTAAACAGATAATATCGTGCTCGAGTCATTGTTGCAAAAGCATGCTCACATCTTATGACCCACTAAACATTTCAGCTGTGACTGACAAAGCGCCGATCAACGCTTTTGCACGTATAAGTCATGTTCAACCAGCGCTGTCCGAGCGCTGATGTTTTACGACAAAAATTGTAATATGTAGCTGCGTGTTACGAGATACAAGGAAGCGAACAAAAAATCTAAGAATTCTGCTTGATGAAAGTCAAGATAATAAATTAATTCAGACTCGATGATTCCTAAGAGGGGAAAAACTAATTTCATTTTTGAACGTCTTATTTAATTTTCAGAGCGATTTAGAAAAAAGTTTGATTAAAAAAGTTTATAGAGTTGAAAAACAATTTCATTTTGAAAGTTTTCGTTTAATTTTCATTGAGTGATTAAAAAAAAGGAGGTTTATCTTGAATAAAAAAAAAAATATTTTTATGTTTTTAAATTTCGTTTTCAATAAAAAAAAAAAAATCTCGACAGTTTGAATGGTCGATTAGATCTATAAAAATCTGTAAAAATTAGTATTATCGTTGGGTTTCTGATTTTTATAACCGACATAACACAAGCATGGTAATTGCTAATGCTTGTTATTTATAATGCTAAATTGTGCATTAGCTTTAATCAATATTGATGCGTTTGGAAAGTGTTGCCATCGAACAATCGATGCGACCTGTCGTCGTTGATTTGTATCGCCAGACTGCGCAACTAATAGCTTGTTTATGGATGATTGTGGAAAACAACGAACCGGCCAATAGTTCTTATCGATTTTTGTATTTTGGCTCATCGGGTAATGGTTGATTTTGCAACCGCTCATCGATATCTTTTGTTACAACGAGCACATCAAACGAATATCACATAATCTTGCCGATGAACGAGCTGATAATTTTATTCCTGAAGATTAGTTACTATTGTGACATCGATTTCCCCTTCTCCACCCCCAATTGCAACTAAATTAATTGAAATAAGACGTTTGTTATCTCTCAAGCATCATCGGGGTATGTGATAGATTGTAATAACTGATCACAAAAGCGTGTCGCTCATCTAATTGATGATTAAGCAACGCACAAGATGTGGCAGATATATCCCCGTGTGGGAAAATGATAGCCCGCTGGTATATTGTCTTTTAAATGGATGAAAACGTGTTAATTAGAATGTAAAATTGTACGAAAACATTAATGACATCGCACGGTTATTTGGAGCGCGAAAATATCTATGCTAATTTATCAAAAAAAAAAAAAAAAAAAGATCGGTTGGCAATCTTGTGACCTCGATAGTTTGAACTTTCATCGATGGAAATGATAAAAATTGTGAAACGAAAAAAAAAAAAAAAATTAAAAAAATTATCATCCTTTTGCGAACCATTTTGCACGCGGGGCTTATTGGTATTCATTGTTTGATGCTGCAATGAACGATTTGCATTGGTTAATTTGCAGGCGATGATTTACCTGGAACCATCGTCGTACGCGTGGGTAATAATCGTCCTGACCTGGGAACGAATCCAATTTGCAATCGCTACACAGGGCCTCTGGAAGAGGGTCAGCCACTCTTCCTGCCCTGTAATCCACCGATGCCTGGTGCCTTCGTGTCAGTCCATTTGGAAGCCGAGTCTTCAACACCGGTCCAAGTTCAACTTTCCCTTTGCGAGGCGTTTGTTTACACTGATCAGGTCGGTTTCTCTATACAACATGATTTAAATACAGTTAGTTAAACATTATTGCTCCATTTAATTCATTTGAAATTTAAACTCATTCATTTTCAATTGGTTCAATTCAGTTTAAAAGTTCAAAGTTAACATTCACTCAACTAGTTACGAGTTTAACTATAACTGTTACCAAACCTATATATGGTAAAATTTCAATGAAACGTTTTCAATTTACTTTCTGTTGAACTTTCGATTTTTGTTTTCTTCGTTTAATTTCATTTTTGATGTAATAAAATATATAACTGTACCATATTCCAGGCTCTTCCTATTGAGAGATGCCCTCAATTCCGAGATCAGCCTCCCGGTTCAACGGCGACGTACAATGGGAAATGTTACATCTTTTATAATCGACCAATGGCGTTCCGAGAAGCTTTAACATTTTGCAGAGCGAGGGGTGGGTCACTCGTTGACGAAAGCAATCCAGCCTTGCAAGGGTTCATCTCCTGGGAATTATGGAGAAGACACAGGTGAATAAAAACATTGTTATAAAATAATCATTGTTACGTGAATATCAATTAATCAATATTATATTTGTTATAAACAAACAGATGAAATAAAAACTGCTATTTGATTTGCAAAAATTTAACATTAAATGTGATTGACAGGAGTGACACCTCTAGTCAATATTGGATGGGTGCGATTCGAGATAAAAAAGACAAGACGGTATGGCGTTGGGTGGGCAACGGCGACGAGATTTCTGTATCATTTTGGAGCTTGCCGCAAGGATCGGACGAGGACTGCGCTCGTTACGACGGTAGCCGAGGTTGGCTCTGGTCCGATACGCCTTGCACCGCTCGGCTCAATTATATCTGCCAACACCGTAAGTACAAATTGGAAACAATGTTTTTCTCGTTGTTACAAATTATATGCTAACAACAAGAAGAAACGCCTGAAAACGAGATGTTTCGTTTTTCTCCTACGCGATTTTCTTTTGGAAAGTGCGATGCACTGATGATTCTGACTGATGTCAATTTGCAGAGCCACAAGCTTGTGGACGACCGGAACAGCCGCCAAACTCAACAATGACCGTAACAAGTCTGACGAACGCAGAAAGTGGCAATAATTACGGAGTCGGCGCATCAGTAGAGTACACCTGTAATCCAGGAAGCCTTCTTATAGGACCTTCCTCGAGAACCTGCTTGGAAACTGGTTTTTACAACGAGTTCCCTCCTGTTTGTAAAAGTAAAGACTTTTACTTCAAAATATCCAAATTATATTTCGAGTATTAAATTTTACTCATTTTTTCAAATAAATTTCAGATATTGAATGTGGATACCCAGCAAACATCAAAAACGGAGGCTACACCTTGATCAATAACACCGTCAACTATCTCAGCCAAGTTCTCTATGCTTGCGACGAAGGCCATGAGATGACAGGTACCATTAGAAGCAGAGCCCTAATTCTGTTTTTATTATTATTATTATTTTTTTTTTCAATAGATTGTGTACTCATAAATTGGGGTTTTTTAGGTCGAGCTAGATTGACATGCGACATAGATGAACGCTGGAATGGTCCTCCTCCAAGGTGCGAGCCAGTTCGTTGCGATTCACCTCCGGTAGTAGCTCACAGTCAGTACCGGATCGACGAGATAGACGAACTGAATACGAACAAACCAAACAATTCGCGCAGTGTCGTGGTGGGTACCATTGTCACCTACACCTGCGAGAAAGGTTATCGACTCACAGGTTATCGACAGATCCTCTGTCTCCCTACCGGATCTTATGACCACGTTGCACCAACCTGTACTTGTAAGTTGTCTACTTTCTAAGCTTTCAGGAATAGAAACTTCGGGCAAATAATACGGAATTATGTATTTACTTCTGTTTGTGAAACGATTTTCCAGCTGACGAGATAACTGCTTCATCTTCCGCTCCTCGGACGACCATCAGGCCTACGTTATCTCGAGGCAGGCCATTCCAACCCACTCGAACCCGGTCCACTACAACCACTACGACCGAGCCATCGACCACCGTCACCTACTCAGTCCTGTCGGTTCACAAACCGATCGCCGATCTTCCTGCAACAGTAAAAGAAACTGTGCCTAGAAAACCGACGATAAATTTGCAAAAACCTTCTGCGCCAACCGTAACGCATGACGCAAACGATCACCCACAGGATAACGAGATCTCAGGAAGTGGGGTGGACAGATCCCAGACGGAACTCGGGGCTGGTGTACCGGAACCGTCGGGACCCTACCGAATCAACAGTGCCAGACCAGCTGCCCAACCGAAAATACACATGGCTTGGGTCATTTCTCTAGGGGTCTTTGGGGTCTTTGTATTTATGGCCGCACTCATCACTACTACAGTCATCCTTTTACGGAAGTAAGTATCCATCTCCGGTTTTCATTAATTAAAATAATATAAGCTTAGTAGAAGTCGTCTTGAAAATGTCTAATTTTGTTTGTCTTCTCGGAGTTATTCTTCAAGACGACTTTGTAAAGCATTTTTTTATAAATATGAAACAGTGTAAACTTTTATTTTCATTGTGTTTTCGATCCTATATCGTGGTGCGCGTAGCTTCTTTTTCCATTTGTGGACTAATGTCTGTGTCTTTCGATTGGTCTCTGTCCTTTTTAATTTTCTCCTAACTCAAAGTTTGCCATCCCACATGGTTGAATGTCACCAAGACAAAAATTTAAATACCAAAGAACTGGGGGACGATGTCCATCAGAGTTTGGTAATTAAATAATAACTTGAGATCGGTTGATCGTAAACGATCAGTTTGGATGCAACTCGCGAAACTCTCCACAGTACACAATGTCAATTAATTTGCCGAATTTTGTTCTTTCTCTCTCTCCCCCCTCATTCTAAATAATGTACACATTCTGTACCATCGTACACTGTAAAAATAAGCTATGCATACCATAAAACATTTTACGCAAATTATTCAAACTTGAAAATTCAAATACGAAATAACTTTACACAACAAAGTCTAATAATGAACATATTTTATATAGTTTTTCTTAAATAACTAATTAAAATGCCAGTTAAAACTAAACTCCAGAAACGAGAATCAAGTAAAAAAATACTAATAAACTTTTTGTTTTTTTTTTCCCTAATAATCTCTCAAAAAATCACTCAGTAATAGTTTAATTGAAATCATATTTACAAATAATATTTCATCAAGGTTGGGTAATGGTTTTCATCAATTTCACTAAAACATTTTTAATTTACTCGACCTTTCTGAGTAAATCTAAAACGGGTTATTCTAAACAAGTTTGAAAGTACATTTGAACTGAGTAGAGCAAAGATGAAATTGAATTAAAAAAAAAAACAACAACTTAGTTGCTTGGAAAGAAACTAACAAATGATCTGGTTGTGTGATCCGCGGTGATTAGTGGCAGTAGCGGTCACGTCCGAGGAAGGCGTCACAGGGGTCTCGGTGGGGTTGGTGCGTTTGGGGGTGGCGGAAGCGGTGGCTTTGGAAGAGGTGACTCCGGAATGCCCTCGCGCTGGTATACCCTTCTCGCTCTGCCCTTCCCCGACCAGCACCTGGGGCGCCGCGACCTCACGGCTCGCCGCAGTAGCGACCATCCGTGCTCCTTCACACTTTCAGCGGCGCACCGTGCCGGATACTTTTCAAATCCGTCCCTCTAGAAACCGAATCCGCCCCCTCGCAAAAACACCACCTCGGCACCTCGCCACCGAACCCTCCTCATAAAAACCGTCGTACGTCACAACGTCAACTGTCTCCAACAAAACCACCAACACTGCGCGCCACCTTATCGAGTGATGCTAGTCAAGGTAAAATACCAACTTGGTCCGCACTAAGTGACGTAACCAATCCCAACCATCCTTTCAATTCGCCTTTTTTATAGATCATGAAGAAAGATTTTAGAAATTAGTTCCATTCGTGTTCAACACTTTCTTGGTCTAATAAAGTTTGTCCAAATTAGTACTAGATTAGGTGCGACCATCTAGTTTCAATTGAACATCTCACAACCCATCAGAGCACATCGAGAGAGAAGAAGAGCAAAATTTTTTGACTCTTGGTTACGTCACAGCACTTAAACTAGAATAGCCGGGTGCCTTTGCACGGAGGTGTGCCTATCTCTGTCCAGCTTGTTCCTTTTCCCTTCCTCTTTCTATCCATCTTCTGTTTCTACTCTCGGATATTCAGTTTGGTAGACCAATCACCATGTTCCAGTTTTGAGCACACGCACAACACAAAGCACCAAAACGCTTTACGTCGATACCAAGCTCTGCACCAATCTTGTACATTGCGTCTGCCAAAGTTCAATTTTTTTTTCAGCCTGTACAGTTCGACGGACAAGAACATGATTTTAAAAATGAGACTCGAAAAGAGCGTTTTGAGAGTCTTGTTTTTATAATTCCACCTTGCACTGATTTTTAGATCTTGGATTTAGTTACTAACTGGCTCTTCTTTCATTTTGTCCATTCAGGAATTGTTGTGGGGGCAGGAAACATTACCGCCATCGCGCATCCCCGGATTGCAACACAGTAGCAAGTTTCGACAGTGGCTCTTCCGAGAGTAGGGGTCTCAACAGGTATTATCGACAGGCTTGGGAGAACCTGCACGAAAGCGCTGGCCACAAATCCAACCACACTCCTCTTCGACGCAAAGAAACCCTGGATGAACCAGGATACAGGGAAAACTTCCGCGGTAATAACAACAACAGCAGCAGCAACACCGAACGCGACGGCTCAGAACTCGTTGTCAGCGACGTAGCCGCTTTTTCCGCAGGAAAACCGGCCAGCGTGTCAGACAAGAAGCGACACCATCATCACCATCATCATCACCACCCTACGACCGAGTGGAGGCAGTCGCAATCCCATCATAGATATTAAAAGGCCTAATATCCTCTCGAAAGATGTAAAAATTAAAAATAAAAAAGTATATTTTACAGACCTACTTTATATCTTTGAAGAAAGAAGTTGCGTGTGAATATCCGGAAGCGCAAATTTGTATAAGAAACGGGCCTGAATTCACAAATGAGAATCAACTGTATTTGTTGTATTTATAAAGAAAAAAATGTTTCGTCAAATAGACATGTATTAAATTATTGATTTTTAATTGATTGATTATTGATTTATCGACTGTGCATCAATGGCCCGGGAGAAATGTTGTAAATAGATTGTCAATTGATCGATTATTCTGTAAATCGTACGTGTACTTGTGTTATGCATTCAGAAAACATCACTTTTGTTCCAAATCGGTGGAAAAATTGTTTCACTGCAGTTTACTACTGTTCATTGCACCGGAATAACTGTGTAATCACTGTGACCTAGACAATTGTTTCCACTGAGTTTGGCCGTCCGAAGCTCATGTTACGATGCTCCGGAGAGACGCTCCGCTCAAATCGCGCGTCTCGCTCTTTCTGTTATAAAAGTATTTATCTATGAACGTACTTTGTAAATAGCTGTACGAAATATTATATAATTGTAATCGTCATACGTTTAAGAACTTAATCGCAGGTCAACTGGTCGTAAGACATGCCAAAAATGTGAGATATTTATGTACACATATTAATATTAATAGATTATATCAATATATGTATGCAAATATTAGATCCAAATATATTGAGAAAAGAAATTAATATATATCTATATAATTATCAAGTTGGATATGTGTATACAAAGACGCTGCAATCAGCGTAAACAAGTTGAGAGACGAAAACAAACGTCAAATCTTGTATGCATTTGAAAAGTAAGCAAATTTTTGTATTCTGCGTGTGAGATTCTAGGATGGGCACCTTGGCCTTTCCTTAATGTAGCTCAATTAATTGTTTTGAACATTTTTGACTTACGAAGGAAAGGCCGAAGTTATCCATTGAAAGAGTGTATTCTAATGTTTTATTCTAACTCAAGCAATATCTTTCATAGAACTGCTTCCAATTTATTAATTTTTTTTTCTAATTGGATTTCTGACGTTGTCAAAGTAAAAGTATATCAACTGAGAGTGTGTCAATTAGTAACGTTTAGTTGACAGTTTGACGTATAACAAAATGTCAAGACTTGTGAAAGCGATTTTTGACTGTGAAATGTAGTGTCTTAGTTACAAAACTCTGTATGAATGTTTCTTTTGAAATAAATATATTTATTTAAGAAATTATACTATTGGTTTTATTTACGGGATATTCTATCATTATAAAATGATAAATGACAAAAGATATTGTTTTTTTTCATTTATTACAAACATACAAAAATTAACATGTACAAATACTCCTCCCACAAAATCATTTTCTCAATCAAATCAGTTTTCCCTCTTCAAAAAATTTTATACAATAAGTATAAATATTTACATCAAAACAAACATCTTGGTCATGCTATATGTACTGTAGCGAATAAAAAATTCATCAATTAACAAACAAAATTTAACAACAGGAGTGATAACTCAACTCCAGGAAACGTCTTCAACAATACAGTTCACCATCGATTTTCGAACAAACTTTTTCACTTTGTTAAAATAAGAATTCTGGTCACCAACTACGTAGCAAGGATTCGTGATTAACACAATCTTGGCATACAATTTTTCAGTTCTCTCATTTATCAATCCCAAACTCTGGTCATAAATTTTTAACTGGTCCCCGAAACTGTAAACTGCGACAATAACAATTTTACTTAGCTGTGTAAAAACGCTGATTACCTTCTCCGTCAGTTCCATAATAATTTCCTCTGGTAAAAATGTAACATCCAATCGTGAAAGGGCTGGCATTTTTGCAATTGCATCGATCAAATTCTGCCAATTGATTTTGGATTCGGTAAATCCGATGCTCAGTTCTTTAAGATTGGGCAGATTTTGTTGCCCAATCGATGGCATATCCGGGATTTCGCTTATTTCCAATACTTCAAGTTTTGGTATTAAAAGAAGAGTCTCAAAGCTTTTCATAGAAACCGAGATTCTATCTAAAAATACAATCCATAATTATTATTTTTTATTAATTAGTGAAATCTTTATAAAGTTACATTAATATTTTAACTTACATAATTTGACGATTTTGAGAGAAGGGCACTCAGACACCCAATCACAAATAAATCTGTAGCACAGTTGAAAATTTTGATATCCACTGTTAACAATATGAATATGTTCAAGAAAATGAAGATTTTTTAGAAAATGGAGAGGCCTCGTTTGTAATTCCGTTTTAAATTTCATATCCAAAAACATTTTTTTCAACTTTGGAGCACACTCAGACAATTGTTCCATCGAGTTGATGATTTCAAGGTAAGGTGCATAGTCTATTTGAATGTTCAACGTTTTAAGCTCTGAGCAAATCTAAAAATTTATTTTTGTTTAATTTACAGATTGCAAAATTTAATTCAATAATACATCTCTAAAACCGCTATTTACCTTTTCCATTGTACAAAAGTTGATTTGAGTCAAATCAACTTTTTGTAACGTGAGACTTTCCAGCTGACTATTTACATGGTTCAAAATATTTCCATTATATGAGAGCTTTAACTGCTTTAACTCTGTGTTCAGCCTGATAAGAAGTTCAGTATGAAGCAACTCGAATAGGTCTGCATTTAATCTCGGTACCAAAATGTGCATTCTAATTATGTTGCGAGAGAATTTTTTCAGGATGTCAATAGCGTCGTGCAATCTAAGATCATTCACCAGGAACGGTTTGCTCGAACCAAACTTTATAACAGTCCCGCAGTAAGATTTATAAAAATCAGACACGTCCAATGCCAGATGACGTATCTGCGATGCTGCATTTTGCAACATATTAACCGCCGTTTCGTTATCAACAACTATCATAGAGTCGATTTCATTTTCTTGCTCGCTTTCACTGCAGTCTGAGTATTCTATTCTATTCTGACTTTTTAACGTCAGATTTTTCTCCCACATACGTTTTGACACTCTCTCCCATCGGGTACATACTGAAATGATACAAATTTTAAGCTAAGAAATATGCTTATGGACTGATATGAATTATGGATAAAATGAAATACAGTAAAATCTTGCCTATTAACTCATTTATCGTCTTGCTTATTCATCACAATTGACACTCTTGACAATTGAATGCGAAACCAAAATAATATCTCAACATTGTTATTGCAAAGTGTTTGATGTTAATTTTGTTTCTGAATGTAATTAATTATTGATATTCTGGTTTTTAACATTTTCAATTATTAGTAATAAAAACAATAAAAAAAAACAAAAATTAGTTTAACAAGATTTAGTAAGTGTTTAATAAATAATTGTTAACAATGTCATTTTTGTATTAAAATTAGGGTCGCGGTTAAAAGTGGGGATAGAAGATAAGAGAGAAACTGTTAGATATGTGAATGCATCGCTGTAAGATAGCCAAATTTTTATAGTAAGGCAGAGGTAAGATTCTACTGAATAGAAATAATTTAAATATTTAAGAATACAATTTACCCTTGCTGGCCTTTATCCAATTAACGGGACCGAGAAATCGGAATATGTGTAACAGACAGTAATCGTCTAATCTATCCATTGTAATAATAATAATAAAAACCTAAAATATAGAGAAAATTAGTCACCAAAGGGTCTGAGGGTTTTTCATTGTTATTTTTTGAGATAACGTTTGGATTTAGAATCTTCAAATATACCTATTGTAAATTACAACTTGTAATCTCAAACTTTACATGAAAACAGTTGGATAAAAATTTTTCATAAAAACATGAAATGATTTTAAGACTTGCTTTTACATGCACTTTTCACTATAATCACGAGTTACTTTTAACTTAATTATTTATAGTTAAAAAATAAACATTACTCGACTATGGATTAACATTTGAATTTCTGTTTTAAACTGCTATCAGCAATGATTTTAACAGTACTTGGGAAAAAGAAGTGAATTTTATTTGCCATCTTATTTGCATCCAGTAAATTTTCTTTGTAAATTGGGTGAATTTAACTTGAATATTATAAGAAACCATTTCACATTGCAGCAGAAATTTCGATCATTTCTTGCATCAGATTTTGACTTGCGGGCAAAGAAAAATTTGGATGAATGTAGTGAATGAAGCAAAAAAATGCAAAGGAATTTTACTTGCTCAACTCAAAAGTAAAAATATAATTATTCATATACTTTTTCAAAGTTTTCAAAACATTTTGATCCTTCCATACAAAACGAATCAAACTTGAAAGTTTATTATAAGGATATTATAGCCATTTCGGTCATGATATGAATTTTTTCGAGTTATAGATTAAGAAAGAGAATTTTGAGAGTTTTAAAAAGTTTGATTGAAAATTATAGTTTTTCCTATTCAAATGCGTTTGTTAGAGCAAAACCTCCGATGTAAACATTCCTCGGTGTCATTCACAAAACAAGCGTCAACGCATATAAACATGAGTCGGTGTCATTCTAAAACAAGCATCGAACGTATGTTTACATCGGAGTTGTTACTCTAATAAAGTTTTTAAAGCTCTTGAAATTCTCTTTCTTTTATCCTATAACTGGAAAAAATCTGTAACATGACCGAAATAAATATAACTTGTACAAAATTTATTTTAAAAAATTGAGAAAATTAATTGAAATGAAGATTGTTAGTGACCAATTTAATTTTTCTTTTGTGATGCATGACGATGATAGAATATTTTGAAATATTACCTGTTTTATTATACGGATAAAATAACTGCAATTTGCAACGTTTTTAATTTAATTTTTGATTCGAAGTTGCCTCTTGTTAGTCCGGGTGCTTCCAAAAAAAATGACGAATGTACTGAAAAGTTTTGAATTAAAAAATTCGAATCTGAATCCATGAAAGAATCACATTTCAACATTTATTTATTTAAAACTAAGAATTAAAATAAAAAGAAAAGCATTTGATAAATGAACTTAACTAATTTACGGTAATATATTTCAATACATAAAAATTTTTCTTTACACTTACTTGTTTTTTTTTTGTATCAGAAATACAAAATTTGGAGAGTTATAAAATGTCCTGAGGCTTTTTGATTTTATAATACGATTCACTTATTTTTATATTATAATTAAAATAAATCAAATTTTATATTTCGAGTTGCCTTGATAAGTTATTAACCGTTTTATGGTTGAACACAGAGTAAACAAGTTTTAAAATCAAAGCCGCAACAGTTGCGTTTGGTATAAAATTAGTATTGTAGCGCTATCTACAATACTGTGCGCGTGACAGTGAGCGTTGCAACATTTTCACTGCGTTACCGACACAGCAGTGAAAATTAAAACATTTCCGACATGAGGACAATTCAGTCCTGGCGTATGTTGACGAACGTGAGAATAAGGAAGTGTTCGCAGCTATCAAAGCCAAATGCTACATGTGACAGCTCATTGTTTTTCATTCTTGTGGTGTTAAAATAAATTATAACAGTGCACAATTTTATTCTGAAATAAATTATATTACAATTCATAAATAGCTGTAAATTTGCCATAACAATATATTTTGAGATTAAACAAAAGAAACGAAAATGAGTGACAGCGATGGAGGAAAAATAGTTTTCAAAAAAGTTTCTCGTAAAAATTTGAGAAAGAAAGTCTCTGATGACGAGGATGATAATGATGAGACAATTACTTCGATCAAAGTCAAACTCGAGGAGACAAAAATGAAACAAAAATTGCGCCAACGAACAAACGGAGTAAATGCTATTTGTTTGGCACTTGGAGAAAAAGTTTCAGATGAAATTCTCAAAGTTACAGTAAGGATACAAGTTGTTTTTGTTGTTTTTTCTTTGTTATATAAAATTAGTTTCATTTCTCAATCTTTTTTTTATATCCATCGATTTCTTTATGAACTTAATAATTATAGGTTATGTTTGTTCTTCAAATATGTAGTATAAACAAAACAATCTAGTATTTATTGTTAATATTCGGTAACATATAATTTAATAATCACCATCAGATAAATTGGAATGATCATAGATTAAATTTCTTTTGGTTTGTTATTTTGATTTCTTTTTTTCCAGGACGATCCATTCAGTGTTAAAACCGAAGGAGTAGTAAGCATAACAGCTTTGAAGAATGCGAATTTGAAAACGGATGATGCATTAGAAGGTGGAATTGGAACGCAGTTCAATGCTGAAACTAATAAAAGAGACGAAGACGAAGAAATGTTTGTAATTTTAAAACCAAACTAACGAAAAATAATGAAAAATTTATTTAATTGTCATTTATTTTCATTTCAGGTTGAAATACATTGAAGAGGAGCTTGCAAAAAGGAAAAACAAAAAAAATCAACAAGTCGAAGCTGAAGGAACGAGTAAGACTGGGGATAAATCGTACCTTTCGCCAGAAGAAGCTGCCCTGAGAGCTGTGCCTGATCATTTAAAACAGAGTTCAACTCACCGAAATGAAGAGATGTTGTCCAATCAAATGCTCTCGGGTATTCCCGAAGTTGATCTTGGTATTGAGTAAGTGAACGAAAATATCAAATTATGGAATATCTAATTTTTATTAATGCAAAAATGTTGCATTAAAGTATGTAATATAACTATTCAATAAAATAAATTTTAATGAAGAATTTCATAAATTTTGTTCAATGTTTTAGGGCAAAGATCAAGAATATAGAAGCAACTGAAGAAGCTAAGCTAAGATTACTTTGGGATCGTCATCGTAAAAAGGATGGCCCTTCACAGTTTGTACCAACTAACATGGCGGTCAATTTTGTCCAGCACAATCGATGTAAGTAAAATTAAAAGAAATGAAAAAATTAAAAGAATTAGCATTCAATTTCTCTAATTTATTTGTTGTCATTTTCTTACAGTTAGCGTGGACGAAAGCGATAAAAATAAGGGAAAACATGGAACGAATCACAAAAATGACAAAACGTCAAAACTGAGTGACAAGAGAAAAACTGCCGAAGAAAAAGCAACAGACGATTATCACTATGAACGATTTAAAAAACAGTTTCGCCGGTATTAATTGTGAAATTGAAAAAAAAGTACAGAAAATCTGTATATTTCTGACTGAAATTGTATATAATGTATATAATTCAACAATGTTGTAATTTCAATTATTTTCTTGTTTGATCATGATGAAGCATCATGTGAAAGAAAATAAGAGATATTTTTTTCAATATTCAAATTCAAATCAATGAATAAATTAGAATGAAATGTAATGTCATCTTTTTCATATAAAAAAAGTGAACAAAAAATACGTATAATAATAATTGTTGAATGTTTTTTGTATGTTTTTGAAACAAACATACAAACATAATCAATCATCTCGGATTATTTATTACATAAACGCAACAACCGTGATTGTTTATATCACAGAAATAAACGCAAATGCACAACCAATTCAAAATTTCACTCTTGATCACATTTTTTGTCATGACTGAAATGCCAAATTTCTCGATGTCAATTTATAGATCCAAGCTTCTAATAGTTATAAAAAAAAATCTCTAAACTCACCCGACTGCATTTATCTGCATTTGTCCATTCGGAATCCGTCGTACTTTTAAGTGATAGATGCGCGGGAACTGTTGCACTAACGAGTTGGCGACCCGGCCGTACGGTGGCACCACCTGGTGGATCTCGTTGTGACCGTGCGCGCGGGGCCGTTGCTGGTGGGTTCCGATGGCTGGCTGGTGTCGTGACGCCGAAAGTGCACGTAGGTTGGGAGCGCGTTGTTTTGGCAATAATTCGCAAGTGCGATTCGATCTGGCGTTCGATTGTTTGCATGGGTGATCGGCTTGATTGGGCGCGCTTGTTGTTTTTGTCATTGTCGGAAGGGTTGGTGCTCCAGGCCACGCTGCTCCGCGTTGAACCGTGCATTGGTGTGAGTCGTACCTAACGTGGCAAGAGTCGCTTGTTTGCATCGCGAAACGCTTGCTCGATGCAGCGGCCCGTCCCGGCCTTCACGTCATAAAATGTGAGTACTCGCGGGCTTTGTTTGAGTCGTCAGACGAGCGCAGCGAGCGAGCAATACGCCCCGAGTCGCGCGATGCTTATCATCGTGCGTTGCCCTCGCACGCTCCATAGAATTTGCCACTACCAAATAGAGAAAATTCTAATTCGCGCAGCTCCCCGTCTTGTGTTCTTTCCTGTAAACAAACAAACAAAGCATACGTTTTAATTGAGGTGAATCATTGAGATGACATTTTAGGATTCGATTAATTTGCATCAAAATAAACAAACACATATGTCAAATTGCAATTGGATCAATCTCTTTTGTTTGGGTTATTCAGATTTATTTATTTTTTTTTTTTTACATTTTCGTTTCTCCAATTAACAATTTGACAGCTCTTCAACATAACCTGCAAGTCTGTTGACATGCACCAGTCGGAGCATTTGTTTTGGAGCAGCGCAATTGTGTGTTCAGTTGCGAGGCCAATTACAATCGTATCGCATATTGACAGTTGCGACTTTAATTTCAAAGAAAAGTCCCAGCTGCTTTTTTGTTTTCGCACTGTGAACTTTGTTACACCAATGAGCAGTATTGTTAATAACTTTTGACCTAGATCATTGTATCTCAAGTTAATCCTTGCATATGTTGTTTTCTTTTCAAACGCAAATACTCCAACTTGTCTTACATTTTTCAAAATAATTAATAATTAATTTAATATTCAACAAAACTTTTTAATACTTTTCTTATAAACTAAATTATTAATTTTTTTTTTTTCAATTTATTTTTATGTTGCTTGATTTGAATGAAAATAGTAACTTTCTTTTTTGAAATTTATCCGCCATTATTTTATATAAAAAAAAACTTATGCAATTCAAATTAATTAATACATCTTGAGTTATGGTTTGTGTGTATTCAAACAATTTGCAGCTAATTAGTAGTTCGCAAAGTTTAACATATTTTTTTTATTATTGGTGTTTAAAATATTATTCCATATAAAAATTTCATCAGCACATTAATCATGAGTGCTGATGTAAATTTGTTCTCATACATTATGTAATATCTGAGGTGTTTCTAACATTAATCACACTCCTTGAGTAATGTGTCAAATTGTGCTGCGAGGAATGTAAGACCTATATGGGATGTAGGGTTCCTTTTATGTGTTCATTACAATTTACATTTGGATGCAAAAAAGCTTATCCAAACTTTTTATACTCTCAACAACTCTTAACAAGATTGTCAAATACAATTGCTCGCTATTCTAACTCGCTGCTCAAAGTTGCAAATAAATAAACAAACAACTGATAAACTGAACAAACAATTAAATGTAACTACAATTCCGACTAAACTAAAATCCCTGATGAAAATTGCTCCAGATCTTAGCTTTAATCTCTGGACTTGATTTTTCCTCTTTCAAACTGATCATTATTCTCAAGTCCAAAGTCCTCGATAACTTGTTAAAACTCTGCGTTAAATAGAATTTCGACTCGAAAAACAAGGAACATGGTACATTTTTGAAATTCATCGGCCTTTGACTTTTACTTCAGCCCTCGATCCCGCAGTTATTCAACGAGCTATACGATTATAAATTATTGATTGCGCTTATCAAGGTTGACTTTCTAGAGTATATCGGATGATTAGTTAATGTTCGTTTGCTTCGGCTTACATAAGACGAAAAATTGCCCAATAGATAGTAGAAAATCAATTCCGTCTTATGCAACCAGCTGTGATTTCCTAGATCATTAGAAAATTAGTTGATCCTCACAATTAATGCTCATGAAATGGATATTGTTCCATCAAAGTCATTTCACTTATATCACACCAGGCAACAGTGAACAAATGGAACAGAAAAAAAGGCTTAGGCAAAATACGTTCCTTACGAAAGGTCTAGGAAGCAATCTGTCTTTTTCATTCGTTGCTTTGATCATTTTTCCGATAATTTTCTTATGAACAATTTTCAAAATTTGTTTTCTAATGATGAAAAGAAAGAAAGAAAGAAAGAAAGAAAGAGAGAGAGAAAGAGAGAGAGAGAGAGAGAGAGAGAGAAAGAGAGAGAGAGAGAGAGAGAGAGAGAGAGAGAGAGAGAGAGAGAGAGAGAGAGAAAAGACAATTGCGCTGGCAGTAAAATTGCAGCTCAGTAGGTTTAACATTGTAGTTCAGTATGACACACTGCACACAATCAGTGTCGTTTGGATGTGTAGCAGTCGCATCAAAGGTCAACATACCGTTATTGAGTCTGCACTATGAGTCTTCTCTGCTTGTGTTGAGAATATATGCTTAACTTGGGACATGCTCAACCATACTTTTCTCTCTTCAAATGTTTACTTCGGAATGTATGTTTTGGGTTTTCCTTTTCATCCAGGACCTACGATGAGAAAAGAGGAAAATTATGTGCTAACAGGAATACTTGTTTATGCTGAATTATAGAAACAACATTTTAACAAAATAAAATGTCCTATCTTTATAACACAAATTATAAATGTCAGTATGAAGAATTTTAAATTTTCGTTTGATATACTATTATTAAAAAATGATTGAATTGTTATCAGGAGGTTATTTCAAAAGGACAAAGATTAAAATGGAAATAATGTCGACAGGTGCGAAGAGGCGACGGAGGTGGAGACGCATCATCAACAAACTGCAGCAGCTACAATGGGCGTAGCCGAGGACGAGCCACCGTCTTCTTTATCAGCGCATCCCAACGCAAACAACCCCAACCAAGAAGGTACAATATGTGCATTTATTATTAATCTCCTGAGATGGTCCTGGGACGTCCTACAATAAACCCTCCGCGTCACTACATGCTTTGTGCAAACTTCAAATTACCCGGATCGTTATAAATTCCCAAAGCAAAATCGAAGGGAGACAAAGCATAAAAAAACCTAAACAAAAAAGATGAGATTGGTCCTGGATGAGGGAAAGTGATGAGACAGTCTAGTTTTTTTTTCAATATTATTTTTTTTTGACCCCACGGAACCAGTGACCTGGAACTACTGAAGAAAACAAATGAAATCGAAAATTAAATGGCTGAAGATTCGGTTTATCTGAGATTGATTTATTTATCATTCAATGTGATTGCTATGAAAAATGGCTGGATTAACCCTGTTAAATTGCTCCCGGCTTGCATTCGATAAGAATTATCAGTTTTGTTAGAAATTGTTAACGTGACCTAAAACCCAAATGTGAGATGAAAAACACTCGGCATAATAAATCTTTGAGATGGTAAATAAAGGTGATTAGATGATTTATGTCACAGGCCAGCGGAGAGTCAGGGATGATTATTTTTGTGATCATTACTGGAGTATCACTTGAGGATGAGAGCAACTGCTGAGCAAGTTTCTCGGAAAAGTGTACTTTTCAAAACTTGTACAAGATGGGTGAAATTGAGTAAAAATAATGTCATAATTTAGACTGAAGCCATTTTGAATGCATGAAATTCGTTGGACACGAAACACGACATGAATAATTCGTAAACATAAACGACATGCGTCAAGCAATGCAAAGCAACAGGGTTGAAATTTTTGCGTTTGTCCAGGCAGCCTTGTTAAGCTGGTTTGATTAAATTCTTCGAGGAGCTTGTGGAATTATTTGAAAATGTCGAACGCGAGTTTATTTTCCCGGTGCTTTTATCTGCCGGTCTTAATTGATGTCTTTTACCTGCACTTGCTTTATTATTATCATCTCAAGCATTTTTTCACCAGAAATAAAAATTACTGCTCCAAATAATTCATTCAATTTTACTTCTTATGCATCACAGTTTTATCCTTTTCAAATAAAAAGAAGCATTCAGTGCCATTGCATTTAAATCCAAATTTAATATCACATTTAATGCTTAATAATTAAAATTAATAGAAATTAATTCTTTCAATTGAAACAAAAATAAAGAAGGTATTAAATAAACGAAGCGAATGTAGATGAATAGAATGCGGCATATATTAAATGAGCACTTGGCTGTTTTAATTACGTTTTATAATAATCTGAGAAAAAAGAGTGCGTTTATGAAAATACAATGAGGATTATTTCCAAATCTCGAATAATCCACGCAATCTAGACGTTACGGTACTCGACAATACAGATGGCGCTCTCGAATACTCAATACAGATTGCAACGATAACTATTGTGTGGAAAATACGGATCAACGACATTGTTGTCTATCGACTAAGTAAGCTAATTTCAAGGTACATGATTATTTTTCATGCCCCACTTATCTAGAAAACTCTTTTCGACAATCTTGCAGAACAATCGACTCTGCATCAAAATGAATGGCCCATTCTTAAAATCAACTTGTTCCATTTCCTTGCTCAGTCGGATCTTCAATAAAATTACGTGAACGAATTACAACTGCTAGAACAATCTTATATTTTGTATTAACAATAAAACACAACGTCACTTTTTATCGCAACTAATATGAGGGAGATAAAAATTTCAATTTAGATATCAAATGTTGGTTTAAAGGTAAATGTGAAGAGGGATAAAAGCGAGATGGTTTTAAATCTAACTGAACAATAAAAAATTTGTTTTACGTTCGTGTTAAAGTTATCTAACGTTCATTGTTTCGTCAATGTAGAAATGGAAAGCATCCACGGGAGGTTTTTATAATGCGAATTAATGCTCGACGTTGGAACCGTGATAATGCCTGCGCAACCACGGTTCGTGAAAAGTTGCAAACGTTTCGTAACCGGTAGCTCATATCAGCTTGTGCATTGTTCATTTTTTTTTGTACAGTGAAATCTTTTTTTCTTTCACGCACATTTTGACATGACAGAACACGTGGCCTCAACTTTCTTGTTTCGACACTCGAATTCTTGGACATTGGTGTTAAGGACAATGTCATTAGACCATGCTGTTGGATGTACCACTGACTCAATTTTCGAGTATGAAAAAGAAAATAAAAATAAATTACTTTAAAATAATTAAATTCGTATAGTACATTTTATCTCTATTGATAATTGAACTGCGATAGTATGCCGTTAAATAAAAAGTTCAAAACAAAAGAATTGAAATTTGTTAACCAACAATTAAATGAAGAATACCATGGACTATAATTTATTTATGTTTTATTTAATAGCTGCCTGCTTTTTCAGTTCATTTTTTGTGACCTGGTACGAAAAAAGATATCGGTAAATTTACTCGCTGATTTCAATTTTTTTTTCTGCTTCAGTACTTAACGGTATACGCGGTAATTAAAACGCGACGTTTTGTCCGTTCGGGCAAATTTTTTTGTCATTCTTCTGTCATGCCTTGCTATTCTGCTGTTCGGCCAGGATTTCCACTCTGATAACGTTTTCAACGCGCTCAAGAACAAGACTTTAGAACAATGCTGCTCCTTTGAGTTCACCACAGACCTTTAACAAAAACGGTAGCATATGTTTTGAATTTCAAACCCCAACAATACTAATTCAAACTAACAAACTTTGACTTATAACTTGACAACATAAAATGAATATAAATAAAATATAATAAAATTTTCAAAACTCAAAATCAGTTTTCAATAAAAAAAAAAAAAAGAAAAAGAAAATTTATTTTTTGATCTTATATTCCTTTTCATGAGATGGTAGCAGAATATTGTTGTGATTTGAAATTAAAATGCAGCACTTCATTTGCGAGCCATTGACTCGTGACTGAAAATTTCAGGGGTTAAAAAAAATGAAACGTTGCAAAATTTATGAAGCACGGTGGATCGCATGCCATCGGGGTGTTCATCAAATTTCGCGGCATGAGTCAAATTCACATACGGCGCGCTCACAAAGAGCTCCCACAAAATGACTGCAGCATTTTGTTAACTCGGACTGTTCTTTGAATCGCTGCCAATTTAAGCTACGATCCCGGTGTATATATTGTAAAATGTGTGCCTAACCTTTCGCTGGTGTACTGGGTCAAGTGCCAAACCTAATCGCACGATTGTGTAATTAGTTAAAGTTGGGGCCTTTCAAAAGTGACCCTAAAAAACATTTTCGTTTTCATTATTTTTTTTTCAATCTCTTAAAACACAAAAGCAAACAAGTTTTTGTTTTTCATGAGTAATGTTTTTTTTAAATAAAGTTTGATTATCCCTAATTAACATCTGGAACCGAAACAAAAAGAGTCCAAAAGATGATAATTATTCTAACAACGCGTTGCCACATCAGTTCACAAACTAGATTACTGCGGTCAACAATCAATTGTTGCAGTTGACAATTAAAATTACATTAGCAGCATCTGTCTTGGTTTTAGCGACGAAATAACTGCTATTGCAGCAACAGCTCATGACACTTGAATTACTATTTCTAACATATTAATGCTATAAAAATGAGTGATTACTTTTGCAAACCTATCATCAATCAAATTTGCAAAAATGTACCAGCTTAAATAGAAAAGAGCGAGAAAGAGCGAAATAAAAAGATTGACAAAACCGAATGACAAAATAATTTTGCTTTTAATCGCCGCCGATATGACTTCACCGTCAAGTTGTCCTCAGGTACATTATAAACACCACTTGTCATAAATTTTGTAACAGTTACGTGCGAACTTGAATGAAATGTGGGTGTCACAAATAACAATGATTCTGCCCACGTAATATTTCATACAACCAGTTCCGCGCAATTGTCTTGCTCTGTAAAATAACTTTCAGTACAAAACAATCAGAATAAGAAACCGCAAATAAAAATCATTCACCTTTCCATTATAATAAGCACGTCCAACTTTGACAATTACATACTAATCAAAACGAAATTCTTCCCTCGTAGCCGAATTCTCACGATTGGTTATGAATTTATTTCATCCATTTACAAGAAACATTTAAAAGTATTCCACATAATAGGAAATTGCGTCGGCATGTGTATATACTGAAGTATATTTCAAATTCGATCTGTATCATCAATGTGGTTGGGGTGTTTAGATTACGAGTTTAATAGAACGAACCATCATGATTGGATTAACTTTGGCGATAAATCAAAACACAAAGTAACTACATTAATTTCGGGTTTGTTTGGCGCGGTATTGTTTAACTTGAATGAGATGACACTTTTAGAAACAGAGAAAAACCGGAAAGGTTATTGAAACTTTCATTTACCGAAAACGGAAGTTTGTCTTAATGTCGTGGTTTCAAGATAATACAAACAACGTTCCAGAAAGTTTGGTTTCGTGTAAATAATCGGAACGGTAAACATGATTTTCGAAAAAGTCTTAAGTTTCTTTCGAAAAACTAAAAAGCTATGCTCTATATATACATCAAAAATTAAAGGATCAATCATCAATGCATTTAACTGGCTGAATCATCATTCAATTTGTGAAGAATTAAAAAAACAGAGATTCTTTCGATCAAAAGTAGTACTAAATTTTAAAAACTTGACGTGTGTCATTTTGTGACAAAACTCTATTTTGTAAAATGGATCTTCATGTTTGTCTGATTGTTATATACATTTTGCATTTTTTTTTTATCTTTGAGAGGCCACTGATGGGGAATAATCGTGAATTCCATAAAGCTGCGTTTAATGCACCGAGGCGCCGTATCGACGAACGTTTAAGCTTTTTCGAACGGGGAGATTTGATAGCACGGCTTTGAGAAGGCACTTTGTGCCATCGACCGTCGGTGCACTCCACGCGCCACACGAGGTTAGATGAGATTATGACGAGTGAAGAGAAACATTTGCTACCGCACTTTGTTTCCTTCTCACTGTTTATCTGCAACCTGCTGCCGAGTTCTTTTCAAATTCAAATTTATTTTCTCTCCGCTTACAGGAGCTCTCCAACTCGATTTCCTTTTTATGTTGCCACTTTTATGTTTCACAAAATCATTCCGCTTCAGCGGCTGCCAAAGCGTAATGAAAAAAAGACGACCCTTTTTGAAAATAGTTTTCAAACACAAGCTTCCGGATTGATCCGCAGTTTTGATTTCAGATTTATCACACGAACCGTTGAAAAGTAATAAGAATAATTGGACAAACACAAACATCCAGCTGGAATAACGAGTTGGACAGGATTGTACGATCTGGAGTTTGACTGTTAATGAGTGCTGCTATAACATCCTCCTGCTCGTTCATAACGAGGCCAGTGCTCGTTCCACACTTTCCCCGCTAAAAATTGTATCAGTTTTTTTTTCTTTCGAAATTTAATATTGGCTTTTGCAAAAGACTGAGAACAAAATTGTATATAATTGTTCATTTTTGTTTTCAGTTGCATGCTTATTTTCATACCACGTGTTGCATATTCACGCATACGCAATTTCGGCATTGAAAAGTGTGCGCGCAAAACCAGTGCGGCTGATGGCGCGGAAATCAGTGCTCACACACAACCAGTTAGGAATTTTTTTTTTTTCTCGTGCGAGCTTTGCCGAGTCGTGTAATTGGACAACTTTAGATGAACTTAACATTAGCGAAATCACGCAAAAATGAAACGAGTTTAGCATTAAGCTTTTTGCGAGCTGTTATATTAACTGTAAACCAACTACAGTTTTCTATCAAAATCATATTTTTCCCTCGTTTCCATTTTTTTCATTTCAATTCTCTAATTAAAGAAAAATTGAATCGCCATTTTTTGTTTGAACCTTATATAATTTCTAGGTTTGTAGGATATCGATTTTATCGTCGCACTTTTCACGTGGAAACTTTTATTGCAGACGATGCGACTGGATCAATTTGACGGCAACTTGACATATTTGTCCAGCATTATAAAAAATGATGATACGCACATTTTTTTAACGACGATCACAGTCATCAATTATCCTTGGAGCAATAACGCAACTGACATTTTAATGATAAGACTTGACGGCTTTTACGTGATACTTTTCAATTGGCAGCTTGCGTTCGATCTTTTTCCTGAAAAATTTATGCTAACAGATTAATATACAATTTTTCCATAGTTTCATTTTTCATAAAAAAAACTTTTAATCGCGAAATTGTGTGTTTTCGAGCATACATCTTGGTTCAACTTTTTTTTTATAACTTTCGATTCCTTCAGATATAATAGAGATCTAAGAGAGTAGTTCCATTGGCTGATGAAATTGTCGAACAAGAAAAAAAGAAAAAAAAAAAGATTAACTCGTCTGGATAAATAAGGCACAAACTAATTAACCCTCTATTGTTGATTGTAAGTTAAAAGTGGCGTCGCATAATTATTTCCTGTGTTATGAAGCCAACGCATTGACCGAGAACGGCGAAGTGCGCGCATTCAAAAGATACGAAACGGATGTTATATAAGCGTCAATATAGGTTGGACAGAGCGAGACCAGCCGTTCGAACGCTTTTCTCCTGGAAAGCTTCGACTTTTCGTCAAATCGTTGCGCAGTTTTTACAGTTCGAGTCTCTCACTAACCCTAATCGTCTGGATTGCGCAATCAAATTTTTTCGATCACGCAACAGATCGATTTGCAAGAAAACGCGCTGTGGCGAGAGCATCACGGAAGCGATCACAAAAAAAAATTCGTCCCGTCACACAGGCCACTTTTCTCCCGATAATTTTGCAAGAGCAATTTAGCTAATGACTGACGGTACGGCGGAGCTCTCGGCCTGGCCTAAATAACAAGTCGCTGTTACGATGGCAAAACCGTGTTATTGAATTTCCCGCGCGTATAATTATTTGTCAGAAGATCTATCGAGAGTTTCCATCATATTAGAAAAGAAGAGCTTTTGCTTTCATCAAATTCTGCTTCTTTTTCCTTTATTAGAAATTCAAATGTATCCATTTGATGAAAATACAATGTCAAAAATCGGTTCTGAAAGACGTCTGACATTACCGTCGTATTTTTAATTCAGAATAACTCATTACACTAAATTCAAAAATTGGGACAAAAATCATCTCAATTTCTCATTCAACTGTTTTCAGTAAATGATTTGATTGCAAATTTGATCAATTTTTGAATCAATAATTGCATTATATGGTGGGAAATCGAATTTTGAGTGGGAGAGGGGGGGGGGGTGAAATTGGTTTCAGGGTATTGCGGTTGAGACAGACATGGGGAGGTTAATGTTATGAGCAAAAACTGTCAGTTGACGTACGCGTTCGGATATTGCGCATACACCAAGACAGATGGGAGCGACGAACGCGGTGCTCGGTAATATAACAAGCGGAAAGACCGGCGACTCGGTCAACTACCGGCGCGACCATCAGACAGGAGATATATGCGGTTCATCTGATAGCATACACAGGTGTATGATTTATTTTATTTCGCGCGCATCACAAAAGTGATCAATGTTTCACCAAGAGGAAGAAAATGAGAATGTATCTGTTGTTTTATTTTCATCAGAAGTTGTAAATCATAAAATGCATTCTGAATAGTCGTAATTAGTTTTTCCGTTGAGATGCGCGCGCGGTGACACTGAAAAAGTGGGCTCCAGGTACAATGACTTGTGTGCGAAACGGCTCGCTGTCATACATGCTTACAAAGATGCGAAAACGCCAGGAACGCACACATCCTGCCTGCGTGGATTTCGTAACAACCGCGCGTACTGTCGCGCCGTGTAATCAGCCGACATATTTATGATTCGTTGAGCTAATATTTTGCTTCTCAGTGATACCAAACAATTACCTCTGATAACAACTTTGTATCGTGCCTTGGATAGGAAATCCGCCAAGGATAACCAATTTTTTTTTCCTTTCATATGAATTACAAAAATGTTTAATCTTTTTTTCAAAAGTGATGGAAATTTAAAAACATACAACATATGTTTTAGAGGAACGATATAAATTTTTGTTTAATTATTAATTACAGGCGGTCGTTGTAAATGTTTCAAAGTTTTTAAAGTAAGCTGACTATTGAAAGAACAAAAAGAAAAGAGCTTGCGAAGAATATTTTAATTAAGTTCAAGTTTTTAGATTGTTATAAGCCTTGTTAGCGTACATCACGTATTCTCGTTTATCCGTCATACATTGCGGTCTTAACGTGTCTCGTGTACTCCAGAGGGAGCCATACCTAAATTAAACTGTAATGTTACATTTCAAGGCACAGCACATTGTCTGCATATGGAATAAGTCCTTGTTATTGGGTCCAATAAACTCACTTATAATCAGAAAATAGTCACACGCATTCGAAATATCAAAAGTCATAGACAAATTTACTTCCAAGTAACTTTCTGCACCTCTGACTGATCGAATAATAAATATTACAAAACTAAAAAAAAAAAATTGATCATTTTTATTCATTTTAACACAAGAATAATACACTATCAGAAACTTGATTTTTTATTATTATCATAATGTAATTTTGTTCTTCAAGCTGAGCTATTTTCTTGCTGATTCAATATTTACTTCTCCTTCACTTGATAAAATGGGGTGAAAGTGAACTTGTATGATAAGTGTGGATTCTTGTGTAATGGGTCAGGCATTAGCCTGAGCTGCGTTAGAAAATTTATTTAATGCAAGTATGGAAAACCTCATCATCTTTTTTTTCCTTTTTGAACATTTTTTGCAGACATTGGAATTTCAAAGTCAAATATGTAATTTCACTTCTTGACAAGTTTTGCAAACTTGAAATTGATAATCATACCTTTTACTCCTATCAATTTTTTTTCGACATAAAATAATAATAATAATTCACTTGTAAAATGTCTCTTCATGTTAAAGTGTGTATATATTATTTGAAACTAATGTCAATTTTTTAAATATTATTTCTCAATTTCGTTGAAATTTTATTTAAATTCAAATAACATCTGTTATATAAAATGATTCGATGATTTTCAATATTTCATTTTAATATTTTCATTGTAAATTACTTTCTGAAACGTCATAAAATTATAGTTTCATGACTTTTATTTATTTATGTATTCATTTTTTATTTGTAATAAAATAAAACGTTTGGTTTAACGACTTGTAGCTCTGATGAATAATTAAAAAAATAGTTTATAACGTTACAATTTGTTTTTTTTTTTTAATATTGAAAAAAAAGAAAAAAGGGAACATGACAATTGTTTGGTCTTGGACAGCGGTGTTTATCTCGACTTGCGTGTTAGTGTCTCTGGTGACGAGACCGGTACCTGTAATAGACTAAGAAAACGACGAAGACTGGGAAAAGTGCGGAAAAGAAACAAAGTAGGAAAAGAAGACGAGGCGGAGACCCGTTATTGTGCGGTCGGCCCGTTCACGGGCACGCGAAACAGAAAACGACGAGTGAGCGTCTGGTGCTGGCTACAGTCCCTGCTCACGTTGCATTCACGTTCCGCCGTGAGCGGCGTCAAGCGAAACAAGAGCCCGTGAAGCTCGGGCCGCAATCATCGAGTGTTAGTCGATCGCCGGCGGTCTCGGCAGACAGAGCCTCGCCGAAGACTCGCTTACAAATCGCACGCACACCAGCGCGCCTCAACCATGGGTTAGAGCGAGCGCGAACCGTCGTATATCGAAATTGCGCGTCACCAGTGCACGTTCAACGTTTTTCCAAGTGATAGCAAAGTGTTACTAGTGACGTTCTTATTTTTAGTATGTGTCGATTTTTTTAACACGATTTTTGATTTGCGCTCGATGGAATAATATTTTCGTTTCACCTCCAGTGTTTTGTTTTTGAAATTTCGTTCGCCACGTGTTGAATAGTTTGTCTTGTGATTCCAAAAGGATGTTGAATTTGTGAAGTTTAATGTATATTGAACGATGATTCATACGGAGGAAAATTTATATCATTCTAATTGATTTTGTCATTTGAAAATATTAAATTTCAACGTCTAATTTTAGTCACGAAAGTGTGGTGATTTGATATCAGAAAACCGAGGAGAAGCAATTTGAAAAGTTAATGGATTTTTTTTTTCACAACTGACAAGAAAAATATCAGGTTTCAGTTTTTCTTGCACAAGTTTGCAGATTGTGTTTCGCTTTTGTCCGCCGGATCAATCGGTTGAAAAATATTATCTTTTCTTAAATTCAAGTTCATTTAATTATATAACTTGAAGAAACAGTTGAAATTTTAATATTTCATGGGTGTATAGTTTTGAAGCAATAACGTCGTAGCAAATTTGTTAGACTGAAATTATAACACATCTGTCACGCCCATTCGTTAAACGACTGGTTAATTATGTAAACATAATTAAGTAATCGGCATGATCGATAAACAACGTTACAATTCAATCGCCAACACTTGCCTTTAGAAATTTTTAGAAATGTCAACATTTCTAAAATTTATAGACGTTTGACCTTGCGAAAACATCTTTTTATACATGACCATATTCGTAAATCGTCACGATCAACGTTTATAATTTTTCTCTTGAGGCAAAAAAGGACAAATTCCAGCCTATCCAAATCATTTAACCATTTTATATAAGCTGTTGTTGGTCTACAAATGTTTTGACAAATATTCCGTCAGCTTCTACTCAATCATAAAAAAAAAAACGAGGAGAAAAAGATGTCGCAACATTCTAAACCATAAAATTCTTATCGAGCGCAATGCAAAATCGTTACATAAATGGAATTTCACGCGATCAATCTTTCTTTCCACTCGGTTGTTTTGCCGGTTGTGATGTTCACGTAATCCACATCATTTAGAACGATCTTTTTTTTTTAAGAATCAGCGCTGGTTAACTCCAAAGTTGCACCGAGTACCTTAGGTAAACCAAAAAATAAACCAACAAGACCAACAGATTTAGAGGGACATTCAAGGAGGACGAATTCGAACGGAATTGGATTTAATTTAATGATGAGAATTTTGTGATAAAATAAAAGTGATAGATAAATTTTTGTGCTTGTGATGGAACGAGAAGCGGCGTTTCGTTCCTAGTTCTTGGGGAAGTTAACAAGGCTTTTGGATGACTTTCTTATTTTGCGGCTTCGTCTTTGACTCGGCGGACGACAAGGCGAAGCAAATGCCAGTCGCTTCGGAGGGCTGGATGCCGCATCCGGCGAAAATCACGAGCTCCATCACGACGGTCAAGGGTGCCACAATACAAAATACCACGACCGCGTGGTTGACTCCCTACACTCGTGATCCACCGCCGGATGTCACTGCAAATACACCCAATAACAACAACAACAACAACAACAATAACAACAACAACAATAATAATAATGGAGTGGTCATACTCGACGGATGCAGACCACCGGCTGCAAATACGGCTAGAAGATTTCTTAGGTGGTTCAGTCGGATAGGTCAACCACCTATTGAGAAACAAGGTATTGGCAAAATTTTGAAACAAAATATAAAAAACTAAGCCACTATGTTGAATAAAAAAAGATTTTTGTTATTTTTTTTCTCTTTGCCTTTGTCAACGAGATAAGCATTTTGTAATGTTTAAATCTTAGAAACAGCTCGTGAAAGAAACAAAATTATTATTTTTCTGTTAAAAATAAAATGTGTTCTTGCTTCAAAAAGTTTTTATTAGACCAAGACATTTTATTTTTAGCATTTATTCAATACAGGATTGGATTTGAGCTAAGAATACGTTTCTTGATCCAAGTGGTCATTTTTTAAGATAAAAAGAATATTGGAGACAAATGAAATATAGAATTACATTCATTAGCTCATTATTATTTATATCTGGTTTTAACTAGCTTTATAAAAAAAATTTTTAATCTTATTTTCACTTCTATTGTTGAATTGATAGATTAATTTGAATTATTTATATCCGCTCGTTAGCGTTGCATTCATAAAAAATCTAAATTAGTTATATGACCAAAATTATTCAGCTAATTTAATAAAAAATTCATGTATAACAGGTTTTTCAAATTAAATTATTTTCAAAGTAATTTTAATGTGGTAATTGTTATTATAAATTTAGTATACTTAAAAAATAATGCAGGATCATACAATTTCACAGGAAAAAAAAAAACTCCAATAATAAACATATAACAAATAAATAAATTTGGCCAAATCAATGTTAAATGAAAATTTTTTACAATATTAATATAATATTGACAGCGCTCCGGAATGTCAACAATCAGGTTAATTCCGTTTAAATGCAGTTATATTTAGTTAAGATATAAATTCATAAAGACGGGTTTTTCCGTTACAACTCTGATTGCAATCTTTAAATACAAATACCCGACATAATTGACATGGTATTACTTTTTATATTAATTTAAATTGCACCTAGCATAATCCCAATAAAAAAATCAGTTAAATTCATCTCAATCTGTGATATTTTTTGTATAATTCACGCATTTAAACAATTTTTTTAATTTATTACCAACTAATTGTCGATGAAATTTATATTTATAATCATTTTTCGAATTTTATTTACATAATAATTCATCCAGTATATTTTTTGTTTATAAAACGACAAAACCAATTAACTATAAATACATAGTTGATTCAACAATGTCTTGAAACAGTTCATTTGAACGACATAACAACAAACAAAGTCAGTGCATCATTCTCTTGTATTTCTTATATACGAAAGCTACGGTCAAACGATTTTCTCGATAGACGTCCAGGTGTCGTTCAAAATTGCTCGTCTCACTTTTTGGTTCGCTGCGAGCTTTAACGATCGCAATTTCTCGAACTCAGGACAGTCTGATTGCTATTTATCTTTTCTTTCGACGTGTACACATCAAATTCCCTCCAAAGCAAAAATAAATAAACCCCAATTGCATCGAAATTTTTGTCTCAAGTCTACGTTCAAATAAACATTTTTATGATTTCTTAAACGTGATAATGAACATTTTAATTGGATTGTTTCCGCTTTGAAGATATATAAGTCTGACGGGGAGTCTAATTGCGCGGAGTTTTTTTTTTTACGTTTTTCGTCACCGCGCGCTGACTCAAGCAAAAATTGATCAGCTGTTGATCATCATTCTCAGAATCGACTGTACCTGCTGCTCCACCAAAAGCCATTTACTTCTCCCTGAAAGGAAGTCGTAAACTATCTTTACCATTACGGATTTAAATGGCCGAACAAAATTCCACCTCTGTATAATCCCTAGCAACCAGTTACCCCTTTTTCAATTCAACTTTCTCATTCGTCAGTTACTGCAACAATTGCAAAAAACTTTGGCAAAATGCGATTTTTTTTTTCTAATCGAGAACCTGCGATTTCGAGGTGAAAAACTTTTGCTGTCAGCGTCAATGCTTCCTTATTGTTCCTTTGTTTGTCGGCGTCGACACGCAAAGAACGGGTTCCTCGATCCGGCAGAGAAAACGTTCGCGATAAGCCGCCGATAACGCGTTTTTTAACATACGTGATCTCAAAAACTCAAACGCAATTTTGCTCAATTGTGTTTTGTTTCTTTGCTTTGTTGTTCATTTCGGTTTCTTCTTCCGTGGTTAGTTTTGTGACTTGTCGTGGCACTTTATTTGCGATTAGCTGTACAACGCACTGCCACGTGCCACGCGTGTTAATTGATGAAAATAAATCGCCGCTGAGGTCACATCGGGTTTTCTCAATTGGATTTATTAACGGCGACTCGAGGTATTGTTTCGTTTGTAATCAACAAATTTCTATCAGTTGAAAATGAAATCGCAAAGGAAGTGGAACGTAAAAGATAATGAAGTTTCTTTTTTGTTGGTTCAATCATAGCTTTAAAATAAAGAATTTGATAAAAAATGATGGCATTTTTCACTGAGGTGTGAAATTGATTTTGAACGAAAAAAAAAGAGTCTCTTAGGCGTTTCGCTTCGCGGTGTCAACTATCGCGGCAGTTCACCTGTTTATCTCAAACTGTAGGTCTTCATTGTAATTCATTTCGTTTCGTGTTACAAAATAACATATCGTGACTTGGCGTTTCCGCAAGACCTGGATCTTAATATCTCGAATTGAAATAATAGCGAATTGGGAGGCTCATTAATTGAACATTTTTGCAAACCCGATCGATAATGCAGGACCGCATTGACACTAATAAATTCGAATAAACAAACGTTACTATCAACTTTTTATGTTAATTAGATTTGTTGACATGTTAAAAAGAAAAATGACTTGGTATCAAAAGGAAAATGTCAAGTACGAAAATAAATTGGATTCGCTATTGTACGAATGAAGGAAATACATATTCTTGGCGTGAATTCATAACGATAATATTGTTGTATGGTTACCGAATTATGGAATATAAATGTTGTGTTATCGATCGTGGAATCAAACAAGTAAATTTATGATTGGTCGCGCGCGGTTTATTTAAATGTCAGAAAAGTCGATAACACTTATATTTTGTTTGTTACTTATGCTTCGCTAGTTCTGTTTTATTTCTTGATTTTCTTAAAGTTTGAATGTTTTTGTGAGATGCCATTTTCACTTTGTGCTGATTTATTCGACCAAAATAATATCTTCAACTACTACAATACATACATATATATATATATATATATATATTTTTTGATTTTTTCTAAATAAAATTTAAGACTTTATAAAATGGTGTAAAAAAGCTCTGCTAAATCGATCACTGGAAAAATGATATCGAATTTTGAATGATGGATCTGAAGTACTGTTAAGTCATAACAGACAACTTTGTTCCTGAGACCGTAAAGATTTCAAACTTCACCGGTACTCGAATTCTTGGTTGAGATCAATTTTGTTCTAACATGTTTTTTTCTTTTTTACTATTCTCTTTATTCGTTTGGTTTTCTTAATTTTATTCAAAGAGTTCAAAGTTTTTTTTTTTTTTTTTTTTTTTTTTTTTTCCCCAAATATATGAAGATTTATAAAATTTGTTTGTAACAGGTGTGTGCAATTTTTTCTATGCAATGGTTGGAAGAAGATTGCGAAGTTTGGTGAAAGTCGTACCCTCGTGTTTGACCCTAATTTTATAAACACTTATGAGTAGCTGTTTTCCTTCAAAGTGTACAATAAAATGTGAGAGATAATATCAAACAAGCTCATATCAACTGAATCTCAAATGTTAGCGAATAACACCAATCATCGTATTTTATGCCAAATAAATATATCATCCCTCGAAAAATCTTATTCAACATAACATAACATGCAACATGAAAATTTGTTTGAAAAATTAAAATCATTATTAAGAAAGTTGCAAAGTGTTTGTTACATTGAATAAACTAATGGATCGGATTTCTCATGATTATAATTTGCTACACATTCGCATGCAAATCTCAAATGAAATAATACTTTTACTAGGCTCTCCGGTTCAATTATTTAAATATGTAATGCTAATTCTACGAATATTTCTTCAATTACGCAAGAAAAGTGAACTCGAAATTGTTATACAATTGCTCATTCAAAAATTCGCACATAATTACGGTCAATTTTGCATTGTCCACATTCGTAATTAAAGTTTTATTAGACAATTTCATAATGCAGATTAGACATAATTCAAGTACCAAACATAGTAAAAGTACACCATCTGAGTTACGTAAATTAATTAAACGGAATTTTTTAATTCAACTAAAAATATGTTAACACTTCATAGTATTTGACTAAATTGTCAAGAATTTTTTTAAATAGTCATTTTATTGGTTAAAAAATGTTTGATTCATATATTTTTGAACCGAAATGTAAATTGAACACATTGTGATGAATTAAAAATAAAAACCCCGATAAGAAGCTGATAAGAATCTTGATAAAGGAATTCATGTATATAAACAAAACAAAAACTTGAACGAATATTGTTATTCATCAACGCAATAAAGAACCGCACTACCATCATTCGAACATGCACGATAATCATTAACCAAGATTTTTCGAATCGTTCGCGCATTGTTCCATGTACTTTAAACTGATTTCAATCGACGCCATTTAATGCAAATCTCGACGGCATAAAAGTTGAACTCCGCACACGTTACGATTTCACGATTTTCCTGTCGACAAATTTTCACCTTTCGAATCTCGCTTTTTTTCTCACTCGTCAATTATAATTACGGTTTGTTTGTTCGCCAGGCCGGAATTTCTTCGAAATTAAAAAGAAAAAAAAAATCATCATGGATTAAGAAAACAATTAAACTGGATATTAATTTTTGCAACCTCTAGTCGGCCCTTCTTTACTTTCTCCTTATCTCTCACTTAATCAAAAATTGTATACGATAAATGTGTCATTTATTTGATTTGGCCTCTCAAAATAGTGAAGAATTTCCTCGACCAAAGATAAGAAAACACGCAAGGATAAAATGTGTGTTATAGGTTTAGAATTGAAATTTCTTTCGAATGAATTTAATTTGTAAAATTGTAACTTTCGAAATGATATTAATTCAAATGGCTAACAAAAATGGACGAGAAAAAATAAAACGTTACGGTGGAGGATAGTGTTTCAATCCCGAATAACGTCCTTGATCGTCTGGAAATCATGGCTTTATTAAAAGTTATGTGCTTCCATGATCGTGCTAGACTTCTATTTTCGTAAACCTTCGAGTTTACCTTACGATAAGATTCGAATGTGTGCGCGATTAACATAACTGTACTTTTTTTTTTTTTTTTTCACACACACAAGAAAAAGCTATCGTGAATAAGGATCAAATATAATAATGCTTTTTACAAATTACAATTTAATTTCAAGAAATTAAAAATAAACATCGTTCTACATTGTGAATTTGAATGCAAATTATTTGTTTACTTCATAAAAGCTAAATGATAGGATTTCCGGTTTTTTCAACGACAAAAAACTGATTTGCTTCTCTTTTGAAAATAAAACCTTGCACAAAAAAAAAGAAAAACAAGAAAGAAAAAATACAAAGAATGTGCTCTTTTTGTGGCAAATATGTATAACGTGCGCACGACCAAGACAAAAAGCCGAACAAAGAATAAGAACCAAATAAAATCGTCCTGTCCTTCGGCATAATTAATTCAAGCGTTCTCGTGATATGACAAAAGCCGCGCGTTGAGGTTACGCCGCACGTACGTAGACGGCGCGTTATTGTGGCGTGAAAAAATTAACTCGAGTGTCTAAAACCTCAATTAATGTGATAAAGAGCACTGTTTGGGTCACCGAGGCTGTGCAAGCTCCAAGAATAGATTCACGCCCATTCACCGAAGTCACGTTCACGCGAATAAAACGTCGCTGTCTAATTGCATGTTTCGCGTGTTCGAGGGTATACAAAGGTGAAACCAGAGCCACTTTTCAACTTCAAACGCAACTCTTTTTTACAGCCTAAGTCACAAAACTTCACCAATATTCCATTTACAATTGACACAGCACATTTTCGTCTCCCCTCCAATCTTTTTTTTCACGATATTCATTTCAATTGTATAATTTTTGTTTGACTTTTTAATTGCGACTCGTAAAAAGATTCCTTTTTTATTTGCAACCTTCATGGTTCTTTTTTAGTATGCTATAAAGTTCTCGGTAAAAACATACACGAGTAATAAATTGAATATGTGAGTTCTCGTTATAGGCGCCCACGCACTTATTCGCATTCGCGAGAACAGGCGCCAGTCGCATTTGATACTCCTGGATTGATGTTGCGTACGTGTGTACGATTTTCCGTGCAATCTCAGACAACGTTGGTTTCCCGTTCGAAATTATAAACACGCACTTTTTTATATTATGAGTCGCATCAACGGTTACATGCGTCGCGTGGTGAATCTGATGATCTGCCTTTTGATGCGCTGCTTTTTAAACGTACCGCTGTTTGTTTCCGCATTGTCTGAATTTTTATACGTGTATCTGATGGTGTATTTTCTCTTGATGAACATAAGAATGATAACAGAGAAAAAAAAAAAAAATCAAACAACTCGCGGTAATATACACTCACAGAAAATCTTGTCATATCAAAAAATTTTGTTTCAAAAAGATAGTCATCAAATGTACATTTGCTTAAAAATAATGGGTGTTTCATTCAAGAACACTAAATAAAAAACAAAAACAAAACAAATTAATCAAAATAATTGTTCGTCAACATTTTTAATTCATAATAAAAAAAAGTGTTATTAAGATAAACGTTTGTGGTTGAACAATGTTTTTGAGTTGTTTTTTTTTTTTCAGTATTGGTTTGAAATTGACATCCCCTTGACTTTCAAATGAGAGCGAAGCTACGGTACTAATCATTCAACCGAGGTTGCAGAAACAAACTTATTGCAAAACACGGGGCGACTGGATTATGAGTCGTCGGTTGTGTAAGGAGCTCGTGTAACAAATAGCGACTGGTTCCGGTCGAACGATCGCGTGGACCAGATCACTCACAGTTATACTGAGCGGTATTAATAATTCGCCGCGAGTAGACATAAGCTCTGGTACACGTGCACAGATAAGCCACCCACTCGGGTTTCGATACAATGCAGCTACGTTTGCAAATTGGCTCGATTGTAATGCGCCATGTTACCATTTTCCTGCCTTCGAATTATACGATCAATGTAGACATTATTCAACTTGGTATCAAATTCAGTTAACGTAACATTTGTCATGATAAAACGTTTTCAAAGTTTCAAAATATATGCACTCAACATTTTTTTTTAATAAGAAGAGAGTCTCATATGAACTAGAGTGGAGTGTTTCAAGGATTTACATTCGCTTCTGCTGGTTTTGTTAAATTTGATGAATTATTCAGGCAAAATTTTTTTCATCTGACGTTTCACAGCTCGAAGAAATAGTGCGCGGCGAGAACGGCAATTGTATATGAAAAATGCAAAGTCTCCTTAATCTGTTTTGAAATCTTGGAGAGCCTCAGTAGTTGAGACGGATGAAGTATTGATCAAACTTCTGCAATCGGCATTGATCAAATATTTTCAATATTTAGCGAAGTTAGCTTTTCAATTGATCAATTACAATTGAATTCCAATTGAATAACAGTTTCTCTATTACCTCTTCCATCACTATCATATCCAACGTTAATACAGACGTCAATGATGAAGGATATTTTTTTTTTTCTATTGAATAACGTTATTTTTTGTCGCAAAGATTTATCGGTTTTCCTTTTGTTTATGATTGTTACAACTTTTTTGTACAACTTTTTTCGGTACCAATCTTGTTTAATTTTTTTTTTTTTTTGTTATTTTTGTCATATCTAAATTGTTTTTTTTTTTTTTTTTTTTTTTTTTTTTTTTTTTTTTTTTTTTTTTTTTTTTTTTTTTTTTTTTTTTTTTTTTTTTTTTTTTTTTTTTTTTTTTAATCGCACGTTTTTTTTTTATTCAAAAAAAATCTGTGATGCTGAATGATGAGCATGAAATTTTTTGGCTACCGCGTTCGGTTAAAAAGTAAGACAAGATCAGCAGGAGGCTGACCCATTTCATGGTTAATCGAGATTTTATTGCTGGCCGTTGCTGTAGCTTTGCCCCGAGCGAGAATTAAATTGCGCATGAATATACGCGCGCACATCACTCCCGCTAACTTATAAATGTTTCATGCCGAACGATTCGTATTAAAACGACGCTCTTTATTCTGTTGCAGGTGAGTGCAATGACCATTAGCTGGGTGGATTTTCAAGCCTACCCAGACCTTGGCTCGCTTCTGCCAACCCATCATTCATGTAAGATGTCACTTGAGAAATATCCGCTAAATTAGTTCAATGCCAAGTCGAAAAATAGATGATCTCAAAATCGTTACACTGAAAAAAAATTTGCTACAACGGACGAATTCACGTCAGTAGTTCCAAATCTGGCATCTGTCATTTCCCAACACTTGGACGTCCGATGTCCCAATTTGGCACGTTAGACTCATTAATTGCGCGCATACGTCGTATCAACTTTGCGGCCCTAATCAGAAGAGAAATGTCAGAGGCGTCCACTTTGGGACTTTTGTGACGTCCAAAAATATATTCATTGTGGAAATAAAATATACGTTGCGAGTCTCGAGTGTTTCATTTCAACTTAGCTAACAAGATTGAACAAACGAGTTTGATCCTGATGAACATGAGATTTCAAAAAGTTACGCGACTGATTTAATTTTACTTCGAATCGTGGAAAAAGCGAAACACAATTTGATACAGCACGTCAGGTTCCGTTAGCCGATTTTCACTTTTTTCTTTGTAGGCGGAACATTACACCTGGTTCCTTTTTGCTACATCACCGTGCACAAAGGAACACACAGCGAAAAGTCAGTTTGATTTTACTTTTTCCCCGGTTTCTTTTACGTGATTGTACCCAGAGTCGAATAAAATAATACACATTTCATCTCTCGCTAGCGTGCACCTCTATTATGCAAACTTGCTGGAAACTCGGTGCAAATTTCTCTCCCATTGAATGAAGAAACAAAATGATTGGAATTATAAAGTTAACGACGATTCAGTTTGACGACCATGGTACGAGAGATAAATCATTGCCATTATTGAATGTCATTCTGCTCCGAGTTTGTGCAAGTAGCAAGAAATGCAGGAAGCAACAGTTGGCAATGTCGATGACGCCTATGACGCACGCTGCCATGGTTAACGAACCAACCAGCACTTGGGAAATTACTCGAGAGAGACCAGACTGGACGAGCCACAGACGCACATATAGGTGTTCTCCTTGTGCAACTACTTCCTCCGTTGACATTTTTTTTTCATCTCACATAAAAAAAACGGGTCCATTTTTTTCAACATAAACCGATTCACTGGTCTGACGGTCATTTTGCATTCACACGACCGTTATCACAAGAACAAGGAAAATATTATATGAACAGTTTTTAATGCTTTTTTTTTCATGTCACGTAAAGTGGTAAAAGTAATAGTGCCAATTCCGCGATATGAAAAACATATCAATGGCGGGTCCTTGAACAATATTGGTCATGGATTAAAAGTTATAGTTAAATACATCATATTTTTTAATATCGAGAATACAAGTGGCGCGTGATTTATTTCATGAAGTGCAGAACGTTTTATGCGAAAATGTATTGTATATTATTTTTATTAGACTCTCCGCTGTCGAGGATGAACATCTGTTTGGGATCGCGTGAAAAGCGTGAAATTATTTGTTGTGGTTAAAAAAGAAAAAAAAATGTCGATTTGATATTCCGAAAGATAAATCGTAACATTTTATTGAGCGTGCTTGAAATAAAAAAAAAAATTCAAATAGTTATTTTCAGTCTATCAAAAGAAGAGCCTTTGACTTCGAATTGACTTGGATGAAACATGAAAATGATATTTTCGTTTTGTAATTTTGCCGGATCGTTTGGCGGTTGCTACTTTTTCATCGTTTTGAGACTAAAAAAACGAAAAAGAATATGATTGAAATCGTTCCGTACCATTGCTAGACTATAAAAATAACTATGTATTGCCAACCATCAGGTGGCACGGCAAGTTTCCGTATAAAATGTTCGTACATATCTGTGACAAATTTTTGCTATAGTTATATAAAATGAAAAAAAAAAAATAATAATAACGAATTGCAATTTATTGTAATAGGATTCATCAATTCACCTGAAGATATTTTTTGTTTAAAAAACGGTATTTTGTTTTTGTTACAACAGAATTTCAATTAATATATGTAAAATCATGTCTGAAGTAATGAGTGTATGAAATGAATAAAGGTATGTAAAGTCATTGAACAAAACCTTTGAGAACTTCACACTAATTTCAGCGATTATTACAATCATTTTTTTTCCGTCTAACTGAAACCCGCCAGCTGCACTTCCTAACGATTTGATTCGTATATAAAACGGAGAACCCGCCGACCGTTATGCGAATCCGGCGTGTATATGGCTCGATCTGCTTGCAAGATCTCGCACTGTCACCTGATGCCCAGACTTGCAACTTTTTATAATAAGCCTGTGAATTGCGTTTTTCTGCACATTTACTCAAAGATTAATGTCTGCAATAATTTTAATTTCAAATATTTTAATGTCTTTTTTTTTCGTTTTTTATTTCTTTTCTTTTAAAAATTGAAAGTTATTTTTTTCCACTGCAATATTTTTTGCAACCATTTGCAAATGAATATAAGTTTCTTATGTACTCGAAATAACGATTGTATGACTTTATTCAAGCGAAATGAAAATAGGAAATGGCCTCCTACTCAGGTGAAATCGCTGATGAAGTTAACCCGTGGCTCTTTTTTTCTCGCTGACTTTTGTGTTCTTTTTTTTATATTTATTTCCGCTCTCTACTCACCGGAAACATAAGCGAATGCTGCAATGAAAACGAACTGATTTCTGCATCGTTATTTATAATCGATTTGAACTCATTATTTCACTTAACTAACCTCTATTCCTGCCATTGATTGTTGGAATGAATCATTTCGTGGTAAAAAAAATCTTTTGGTTGATAAAAATCATGTAATTCGTTTTATACTTAAAGAACTTTTTTTTATAACTCAGAATCAACCGCAAAGCAATTATGATTATCACAAATAATTATATTATTATACGATTAGCAGAAAAATAAAAAAAAAGAATTAAATTTCAGCAAAAAAATTATAAAAACATCATCTTAAATGGGAAAAATATTGTTTCTTGACAAGGAAAAACGCTCTCGAGATTATCTCATAGCAGTGTTTGATTTCATGTAGTTTTTTTTTTAACTTTTCAAATTAAAATTTCAAATTATTTTTAAACATTAAAAAACTGCATAGGTTAAAACCTAATTTGTGTTAATTTATTGCAAGTTTTATGAGCCAATCGATCATTAATTTAACAAATAATTTACAATTGTTAATATTGAACTTTCTAGGATGCTTGGCGCGTAAACAAAACACGTGACCGCATCGTTCGATTGGCTGACGTCATGAAAGTTGTAACGCATTCAAAGGAAAACTCAATTATTGTAGGTCATATGTTTTTATCGTTTGATAAAAGCAATTGAAAAGAAATATGCAAGTCCCTTTATTTATTTTCCCTATTATTACATTATTTATTAATTCTTGAACTAACATTTATTTAGTTTGAAAACAGGGTAGCAATGTTGGAAAAACTTCAGAATCATAATAAAAATAATGAAAAAGTAACAAAGATGGCTTCTTTACATCAATAAAAATTCAAGTTTGCAAAACTAATAACTCAACTATTCAACATTTCCATTTGTCATCTCATTTGAAATGTCAAATTATTTTTGGATTAACAGAATTAATTAATCTTCGTTGCGAAAAATGTTAAAATGCAAGGATGGTGCATATCTGTATCAGTAATATAAAAATTTGGCGCGCAGTCGGTTAGATCCATTTATACGCTGAATAATTACGTATTCTATGACTCAACTTCTAATTAAATATAAAGCAGCACCTTCGCGTTGGAACTAAAGTCGAAAAATAATTTAAATAGCAGACAAACTCGGAATTTATTATCAGCATAAATAATTTTAAAAAAGTTCATTGTAATTACATCTTTTTTGTCTTGTGCCAAGAGTAAAAATTGACCTACTATCTGAAAAACAACTGATTAATTTGCAACCTAAGAATTCGCTATCAAAAGTCTAGACAAGACTACGACGCTTCGTTTGCAATGCGATCGGTTTTGCGTAGTTCGGAATATGAATATCATCATTTGTGATTCTAAGATGTTTTGCGCCTCATGCCAGTAAGTTTGTTGAGTCATTGATTTAGTTTAATTTTGTAAAAAAAACTCTACCGTTAAAATATTCTGTCAGGGTTTTGTAAGCTGTTTAACTTCCCTCCAAAAATGATTGACTTCATGATAATTTAAAAAATATTGTACAAAAGTTGATTAATATGGAAGATGGATTTTGTTCTGAATTTTGAATTGCTTTTCACAAAAAATGTTCATCGAACATCCGGCCATCATTCACCTCCTACGCCTCTATTAAGATCGTCATTACCGATCTCTTTATGGAACCCATAGAAAATTATTGCTCAAGAAAAAAGAGCCGCGCGTGACTCTCTGACATCGTAAAAACTGCACCTAATAGTTTCAATTGAAGCTGAACTTTTTTTTTTCAATTTTTATCGAAATCAATTTTGTTTTCAATTTAAAAAAAATGTTCAGTTTCATTGTAGGTTGATAAAAAGTATGGAAAAAGTTAGGGACACTTACCCAAATTAGCGAAGTAGGTTTTGAATACTTTCGATGTGACGCAAATTCTTTATTGAATCTTTGCCCGGTGTAAGTTTGAGTACAGGATGAGCCCTGCACGACAAAGTGGGTCAATAGGTCGCTGAAGACGAGCTCCGGGACTGAGCGGGCTGCAAGCGGCGTTCTCGCGATTCATGTTATTAGACCGCTACTCGTCTACAACAATAAAAGATGCGCGCTTATTTTTAAAATGCTCTACGTCCAACTCTTTTCATTATCTCCGGCTCGTTTCATGAGAGAAATTTTGTATTCCCTTAATTATTAACTTAGAATTATTTTGAATACACGGTTTGCGTGAACTCGCGTATAACAGAAAGAGAAATTACTTTCCTCGGATCAGGTTTTGAGAAAATAATTAGCCTGATCAAAAAAGTAAGCCCCGACTTTGATCTCAACCTGGATCATTTTATGTCACCTTGAAAAACAAAAAAATGATAGGCAAAAAGATCGATCTCCTTTAAGAGCCTTTTTTACGACAAACATTTTATTTCTTTTGGAGTATGAAATTTCAGTGAGGCAAAAATTTATTATTTTTTTTTTCAAATATAATTTAAAAGGTGATTTCAGTCGAAGAGAGAATGCAAATATTCGCTGAACGAAAACGGTATTTGTGAAAGTTTTCGATGTGTGAGATCACTATTTTGTAGATTGGTAATGTTTGAACTATTTTATTTCATAATGGTTCGAAATGTCAATGTTTATTTTATTAAGGTATGACTATCATGAAGTCAATTTCATGAAAAATTGATAAAATTCTGCACAAATGTTTTTCAATAAATTCTCAATCATTTTTGCATACAAAGTTGCAAAAAGTTACATACAAATACATGGCAGCTTCAGGGAAATTAAAAAAAAAGAATGTTTTCACTGTAATTACACATATGAGTCTTACTCAGAATTACTAACGAATCAAAATTTAACAAATAATAATGTTTACATTAAAACATATTTTTCATTGTTTTTCATATTGGGACTTTGGAGCTCTAATTATACATTTCTTCATAACAGTCCAACGTTAAAAAATAAATTTCAGAATCTGATCAATCTTATTTACTATTATAAATTGTTTCTGAACATTTAGAAATGTCAGAACGGTCATAAATTTTGTTATAACAATTTTTTTTCTTGATTATGTTTATCAGTAAAGAATAAAGAACCACTTTATTCAAATACCATATAATATTTATTACAAATATTTATGGTCGAATAAAAAAAAAATTGGTTCAATTTATTGATTTTCAAATCAAATATATAACCAGCAGATCTAATCAATCTTATTGGTCACCATAAACTGACAACTTCAGACCAGTCATAAAATAATTTTAATGAAAAGGTTTTTCTTCACAATTCCCTTCATCTTGATCAGTCATAAAATGCCATATTATGCACAAATGTGTGACGTCTTTGCGCAAGAGCTGAGAGATAAGCGACTGGGAAATAACCAATGAGAAAATATGTAGATATAAATAGACACAGCGCGGAGATACACAATTCGCGAAAGATGTTTCGGACTTCGCGGTTCGCTTGCTATCGAGAACGTGGGCATTGTTCAAGTCCAGTGTGCTTGGTCCTACATTTATTATTGTTTGCTTTACACTCGCTTGTCATCGTTTCATTTTTTTGTCCGCTTCCCACACTTCATAAAATTGTGCACGAATGAAATGAGTGGCAGTCAGTAGTCAGCATATAATTTTTTTCAATGAATGGAAAATTCAAATGAAAGTTTTTTTTTTATTCCCTAGTTTTCTTTTTTCTCATAAAAAAAAAAAAAAATTAATAATAGTGTCTCGAATAAGTTTTCGAAAAATTATCCAGTTGGCAACAATGGCTGACATATGTTGCGCGACACATTTTCTCGTCATTCGTCAAATTTACTCCCACGTAAGTGGTAACTGCAGAATCGGAACAGTTGCCGTATTAATTGAGCCATGATTCATTTATTTGGCGATGCGCGCGAAAATACACGTGAATTTCATCTGTATGCAGACGAATATTAAATCAGCAGCACTGTCCGTGATCAATTTTTTCTATGTTCAAAATTAAAAAACAAAATTTTATTACATTTTATATATTTTTACATGCATTTTTTTCGTGGCACAAATTATGATTCAATAACTTTCTTATATTCATGAGAAAATTAAAATGAAAATTCAGTATGGTATATAAATGAGTTGAAGATTGAGCAGGCAAAAATCGGATAGAAAAAAAATAGTCACAGAGATGATAAGAGGACAAAGATTGATGCCAATGAATTCTGTTGACTTGGCCCCGAACAGTAGCCGCGATGATGTCACTCCTTAAATTGCACGTGCATATATTGATATGTCCAGTCGGATGGACAAAATAATGTATATATTTCTCAAGAAATTGATCTACTTATTTTTCTAAACTTATTTAAATTATCTTACATTAATCTAAAACTATTTATATAAATTGATCCGATTATTATGATGAACTTCTTGAGTATATGTAGGTTATCTTTTACAGATTTTGTGCATAACATAAACACAAATTGAATATTCAAAACTGGTAAATTGATCGATGGGATGAAAATAAACGTTCATCTGACGCATTAGTATGTCGTATCTCGAACAGCTGAAAATTTGTGTTGTACCAGAAACAAGTTAGAATTTACGAGAGCGAACGTTATGAGTTCATCCATCATTCGACAATTACTATCGCGATTCAATAACTGGTGACTTTGCGATGTCGAATTCATTCATCCGTTTACAGCATATTTCATTTTACAACATTGATACTGTAAATTTTAAGAGAAACAATTTTAATTTCTTTTAATCGCTTTATTTTTCACGGTGTCATAAATTTCGTCCAAAGTAGAGTGCGCACACGTTTTTCATGCCCGTACGAATTTCGTATGCAAATGTGTAATATCGCCTCAATAAACGACAGGCACGATATGCAAAAGGCTCATCCTATATTTTATAAAATCGTGGCAATTAAAATTCTCTATGACGTTGCATCGGTTTTCTTCAAAATCAAAACCAAACTAGGATGACGAATTCTGATTGAATAATGATTGAAATACGTTGAACGATATTGAACAGATAAACGGCAAATGTGAAAATGTACCGTCTCCTGAGGCGATCTTTATCGATTAAGCTTACATTCGCATGCACAAAATTGTCCTAACATTGTATCCACTTTTCATTTCCGTTTCTTCATTTCAACGATCAAAAAAAAAAAAAAAAAAAAAAAAAAAAATAACGAAAGAAAGAAAATGAGACTGATAATACCCGGCCAATATTCAAATTTATTTGTTCAAGTATATAAATTTTCAGGTTAGGTTAAACATTGACTGCTGTACAAAGTCCAGTTATAATGCATCACTTTTATCGCGATGCACGAGCATTGACATCGCGTTTGTTTCGTATCTTGGCTGGCTGCCGATAAAACTATCTAATTCACAATATTGCAGTGCAACCCGGTTTCTTTTTATCGTTGCATTTTGGCCGGTTCTTATATGTATTTGCCGTGCACTTCGCGGCCCCCGCACTGCAGTGACAAATTTAGGACAGAGAATGAAAACAATGGAACCGAAGGACGAAACTTGGAAAATCATCCGATGGAAACGTGCGCTTCAGCAGTTGAGGATGCTCGTTTGCAAGCCTCGTTAATATTCATCATAGCTTGATAAATAACGACGAGGTCGGCGAAGGCTCCCTACTATACACCTTTCTTCCGCTGACGCATCGCCAATATGCCTCCTGACGTTTCGATGAATTTCCACCGTCGGAAATCTAGTCTGATGCTCTTCTAACCGTTCGCTCATGTTTCATAATTGCTTCTTGATTGATCGTTTTTGACATTACACTCCTTTCTCAGTCATCCGATTTTCAACCCAACCGAAATTGAACATTTAATAACAAATTTAACAACAAAAAGAAAAATGCAATTTCAAAGTTATGTCAAATGGAAAATATAATCTTAACAATCTAAAATGTAAACTCATTTGAAAAATATAAAAATTTTGGTGATTGCAAATTTAATAAGTACATTTCAAGTCTCATGAGAGTTAATCTCAAATTATTTTTTGAGTCGAGCGGTATCAAGTAAAATTCCAGCGGGGTCACGAATCCAGTATATTTTGTGTGAAATTTAAAAGTAACAAGGCTTTTAGGGGCCACTTTTATCACCCTTATGTCGTTCCGTTTCGTGGCGCAGCGCATCATTTTCGTGGTGAAGGACAAAGTGAGCGATTTGTTCACCTGAAAAACACGACAATTTGGCACCGCTTCAAAATATGTGGCAATGGTTTTTTTTTTTCTTTTTTGAGAGAGCCTTTGCGCAAATAACCACGCGTTTCTTAATCGAGTCCCTTTTCGTATTCAAATTTGTTGAACATCATCACGTTCAGATATGCCTTTGTTAGACCTTTCCTCGATTTACAAGTTTGGTTTTATATCCAAGTTGGATTTACGATCAGCGAACGAAAACAAACATTGGTGTGCCTTGTACAGTTATCTCTTTATCTGGTTTTTCGAAAAAAAAAAAAATAATAATAATAATAATAAATAAATAAAACACACACACAAAACAAAGCAGCACAGACAAAGACTTTATTCTTCGTCTCATTTGTTATTTTAGTCACTAAATTTTTGTTCAAATTCAACAATGTAGATCACGAATGATTTTGAGTGAACGAATAAAAATGATATTCAGAAAATGTCACGTTAAGTGGTTACCTTTGCAGAAATAAAAAAAAAAAAGATCAAAGAAATTCTTATCGTGAAATTTCATAGGTGGAATTCAGAAATAAATTGAGCAAAAAGTAGGCTTAGTCAACAAAGCTATCCAAAATGACTCGTGTAAGTCGCGCGAAACGATGGCCGAATAAATATCGTCTTTTCTCAGCAAAGGAAAGATCCGAAAAATTGCACAATTGTCTCGTAAAACGCGCGCTTCGGCGTATACCTCAGGGTCCGAAAAATGTCAGCAATGTCTCGGCCAATTAACTCCGAAAATACTTAGGTCCGATAAAATCCGGCCGGCGGAACAATTTAGTTTAATCAGTGATGGAAACTTGATTTGGCCGTAAATTCGTTTGACGCGAGAGCTTATCCCGCTAAAAAAGCCGAGAATTTCGTGCCGGAGCGTTACGTCACGCGGCACACACGTATATGCATGCCGGGATTCTTCTTGGCGCTTTCTCTGTCTTCCTTGAAAGCACATCACCCCCAGACGCAAACTATCGCACACGACCAAACCAACACTCACTCGCATTTCTGATCGCCAGTCACACTTGATCGCGCGACCAATCCACAAGTGGTCCCACTTTGCGACACACTCGCGGCTTATCAGAGATAAATTACGTTCTTCCAAATCCCATTCCTGTCAACGTTCAAAAGATTGTTGCGACGTATCGTGTAAGACAGAGAAAGAAACACAAAAAAACGAACTACTTAAAATAATAATTAAAAATATGTTAATTTCCAAAATGTAGAAGAAATATGTAGCAGCAGATTAACGAAGAAAAATGTACAAACAATTTTGACTATGGTTTTGAAAGTGTTAGAAGTGGGCTTCGATGAATTGATTTTGGTTGGTTCATTAAACGCCTGCGTTTAATTAGTTTGCGTCGATTGATGCCTGTGATGTCGAGTGGGTTTATACTCAAGGTGAATAAACTTGATAAAAATACGCTAATTAATGGCGGTGCTGTTGTGACTTTCAGTTCGCTTGTCACGCAAACTTTCGGTATAAATAGGAGAGAAAACAGGTCCCAAGTGGCGCTCGGCATTAGCTGTCTGCAAAGTGAATCACATTTGTTCTGACGTCATCAAACTATCTTTTTCCCATCGATACCAAAAATTAATTTCAAACAATATAAGCTTCCCCACATGTTACTTTTAAAGGATCAAAAAATATTTTACATTTTCGTTCTCTTATCAAAAGAAAAAAATTGACTGCGAAATGCATGAGATAGTTTTTAACGAACGTCAGTTGGTCACGTTTTTAATAACACGAAGCTGATAGTGCGAAAGTAATAACCAACAACATTTTCAACAGACAAAACAAAAAGGCTGCAAAAGTTTTGATCAATCAGAGCTCACGTTTTGAGAAATCACAGAACTGACCTGAATTTATTTTGATCTCTCGCAATTGTGAGATCTCGTTCACTGTGTGTATTAAAACTGAATTGTGTAATGCAGCTCGAATACCAAGGCCAATAATCCGTCTCGAGTTCTAGAATTCATTTAAACAGTCAAACGTCTAGATTGGTTTTATTCGAACGCACTTTTACAAACCGCGAATGGAAAAAAAAAACTTTGCAAAAAGTATTTGCAAAAAAAAAAAAACAAACTGTCAAATATTTTCGTACACTTATGAAACAAACCAGATATTTACGTGCCGCTGACTGTAGGAAATGAGTTGATATTCTTCGAAAACTTGATTAGTATCGTCACCACCTGAGATAATCATGAGAACGTGATTACAACAAACGACGATTGTTCGCAAAGATTATTACAGTTTAAAAAACTGTTTCTTGAAAACAAGAAAGTTTTATCGTAAACAAGATTGCTTTATTATATTATGTTTTTTAATTGTTTTAGAAAAAATTATTCACTGTTTTTTAACCATTTTTATTACAAATTTGTGAAATCTCAATTTCTTCTTTATTTAATTAATACCAGGTAAATTATTTTAAATATGGTTTATCAAATAATTCAATTTTTTCTGATTTGATTTTACTGAAAACAAATTTTTTTCCCTTGATTTTGCAATCTTCTAATCTCGCTTTTGATTCAACCTATAGTTGACAGTAGAGCGATGCACCAAGAAAATCAATATGGGTTTGGTAACTAAATGAACGAGGTTGTTCGTCACTTGATCACAGTAATCCGATTATCTGATTAGAATTGCTACCGGTTTATAATTATGAATACACTCATTGCCATGTTGGATAATCTTTGTTATTCCGGGACGTATAAAATTACATTTCATATCGTTAGACTGCACGAATTTTTGCAATAACGGCTCGGTGCAAAAAAATTCAATTTCCCAAGCGGCCTGAAGGTGGTCTAAAACATATAACTATCACGAAGTCTATCATTATTTCATAATAAAATTGGCTGAATTATAATCATTTCTATAATCTGAATCTATTAATTTTTCTTTTCAGTCTTGAACAAATAGTTTTCTCTGAGATTGTTAGATAAGTCTAACTATAAATATCCCGTGAATCATTAAATGGATTATCAACTCATTGGTTGGCGCACAAAGACACGTCACTTGATTTATCATCATTTATGCTATGCGTCTATGGAAAAAATTTTGATTTCAAATAAACTTCATGATGGTATATTACACATTTTAAACATTTTGCTTTATGAAAAAATGTGTACCTAAATAAAAATTGAAGTCTATAAACAGGAAAGAATAATCAACAAAATTTTCTACACCAAAAAATGAATAACATTACATGAAAAATTTTAATTTTCCCAGATCAATTACGAGTTTTAGAGTCATAGATGACTATAACCCTGGAGAACAAAAGAACAAACCGCTTATCAGTGAATCCACATTCACGATACATTTAAACTCTCGATAAGAAATCTAACAGTGAAATAATTTGAGGATGACGTAGTTCAGTTATAATTAAACACGATCGGGACTTCGACAATAATGATAATTCACGGATCGTCGTAACAGTCGCGGAGATAAAAAAAATTCCGTGCAAGAGATTTAACGTCATTATCGTGCACAGACTTGACGAAAAAACGTCGTTGTGCTCTGAGGTTAACGGTGAAATCGGCGATCGTTTTCGGTGTGCATTCAGGTCTACTTTTATGCAGCGTACTTGACGTGAATAAGAACGTGCGCGAATGCCAAGTGCGCGCGCGTGGAATTCAAAGTAACCGTGTGCCATTTTGGCAGCCGACCTGTCGATGCGCGATGTATACCTTCGAGCTGCTTAAAACCATTTGGACCAGGTTGGGACAGATGTGCACATACATGACCTGTACGAGTTCCTATCTCTCAGGTTAGTTTACACTCGAATGCCCTCTCTCTTATCCTTTTTTCATCACCAATCTCGTTTCCACCCCTCCCAGATAACTCTATTGAGTTACGTAATTGATGTTTGCTCAAAACAAACTTTTGATTCAATTCATCAAAAATGAAATCAATAAAAATTCAAAGTAACAAACAATTTTGATTATAAAAGTTCACACCTTTTATTCAAACCATCCCAATAATGATAATTATGAAAAAAGAACGAGATTCAGGGAACTTTCTAAAAACTATTAAAAAAAAAAAAGTTTGAATTTTGTCTGAACAAGTGAAAAATTTTAATTACAGTTGTTTTTCATATAATCTAAAAATTATACAAATTATTAATCCAATTATTTTGTTGTCTCAAAATTAAAATACTGAGAATATAATTTCTTTCAAATGGAAAATGAAATTGAAAAACTGCATATAAATCGTTCAATTGATTAGTGTGATTTGAATACAAGCATAATTATCTGACAATGGCGATCGTGACTCACTCACGGATGTAACTTTCTCCGTGTTGTAATCTGTCGTATTAATATCTTGTTCAACTCAATGATTTGTAATAACTCGTTCGAGTTCAACAAAAGTATTCAGTTTTTCGCGCGAAACTCGCACGCGTCAATTCAACTACCGTTTTCGGTTTTCCTCTTGCACACATCATCCGCCGGTGATGCTCTTTATTTTGCCGGCGTACAAAAAGCAACGGAAAATCGACGCTGCTTACAAAGCATAATTTCACACGCAATTCTTGCAGAGTTCGCAACACTCTCGTCTTCGTTGGAGTTATTTATATAACAGGATGTTGAGTTAATAATAATTTGATGATGTACTTGTAATGAAATACGATATTCCCTTGTGCCAACAATATTGAATGTACCTTTTTCAGCAATTTTTTTTTTTTTTTTTTTTTTTTTTATTGTCTACTTGTACACTTTGACTTGACAGAAATAAAATAAAAAATAAATGATATTGATTGAATTGATACTGTTTATCTCACCTCAAAATTCAACAATTTGCTTGACTGAACTTTTATTTTATCGTGCCGAAAATAAAGGACGATTTGCGATAACAAAATTTTCCATTAACGAAATTTTAATACGGTTTCCAAAATCAAATTACAGAAGTCGTTCAGAAGTATTTTATAAAATCACATCACGTGGTTTTGAAGTGAGATCAATCTCAAAGTTTGAATATAGTTTTAATTATATATATGAGGTAATATAATTGTCCTTTGAAATTATAATGAAAGAACATCAGCAGCAGTGAAAAAGCACATTTTCACGACCAACAAAGAACCGGAAGATGTTGCAAGTGTCCGGAAATATGGAACTGCAAAAGGTGGCGCCACTTGTGTCGATGGTCGGGTGGTCGTGAGGGATATATAAAATTGGGATCAAGTCACGTGCACAAGATCGTGCCTGAATGAAGAGAGCGAAGCCTCACAACAAGGAGGCTCAGCCACCGGCGCATCCGCCACGTTATCAAAAACCCTTCGTGTGAGTGTTTTTCTTTTCCTTTTTTTTGCCCGACGCCTGCATCCTGCATGGATTTTCGAAGATTTGTTTACGTCGAACAGCTGACGGGTATTTTTTAACACTCAGCCGCCAGATATAACAGCCGACGTATATAAACACATATATAAGTCAAGATTAACCTCGTTTGTCAGTTGGCAATTTTATTATTTGTATATTTTCAAATTCAACACGCTGACGTAATGGGAATTAACAGAGAGAGAGAGTATCAAGTGCGTCTGCATTATACTTTTGACATGCAGTTACGCATGCTCTAGCATTTTAAAACTCGATCCGTATTATTTACAGCGAGTGTACAGATATTCAAGGTGTGTGAGTTCATGCACCAATAAGTACCAAAGAAAAGCCACGAGCGAGTAGTAATGGAATCGACGAAACAGCTTTTCGCCTGTACTTTTCCGTCGACCTTTTTGTTCCTACCGAAAAAGCCGGTTTCCCGGACGCCATCGATCTCGCGGAAATCGGAAGCGGCGTTTTTGGAACGGACCTCTCTTGATGGAGTGGACAAGCTTTGTAGGTTTTTATCTCCTCCTTTTCTTCATCCTTGCCGGCGTTGTAATCTCGAGAGGTCTACCGCCGTGAAAGACACGAGAGATTCTTTACCTTCGCGTTCACTTTTGTTGCCTCAAAGAAGAAGTGCGGGAAACAAAAGAAGGACGTAGAAGAAAAAAGAAAAGGTCGTCGTTCCAACGAAAGGGCACTTTTGTTGCAGCTCGGTACTGCACCGGTTGCAGCGCATAACTTGATCTAATTTCATACTCGTCCAACTATAAATACTAAGCTTTGTTGTTTAGATTCAGTTTTAATCATAAAAGAGTAACCTGATAGATGAAGATGGACAAATTTGAATGACATTGACAATTTTATATCAAACATTCTGGTTGAGGAGTGGATTTTTTTTTAGGCTCACACGAACAAACGTCAATCAAAATGTATAATTAATGATTTTTTCCCGTGTCTATGTGGGACGCAGAACTTGCGGTTTCATCTTCGGAAAATTTCGGCTACAATCAGATCGACTTGGATGTTCCTTTTCGATCATCAGTATTACACGTGACGAACGTTTTTTTAGCGATCCCTAGAGAAGTAGAATGATGAATGAAAATTCTGAGGGACTAAAAGAGGCAGTCGATGATAATGATCCGGAATTTAACTTGACGTAAAAAAAGAGTCATTTTAAATAAGAGCACACGCCATCTTGTATCAGGATGATCTTATTGATCTATTTTTAAAAAATCATTTCATAACACTCGAAAAAAAAAAAGAAATAAATAAACAAACAAACAAAATAATGAACAAATCATTAAACTTGATTTCAAGCGAATTTTAGTTGCTTTTAAATGATTTGATCAATCTTGTTGTTTACCATTGAGTATATAATGCAAATTCAAACTTGTACAATTTAAATGAGGTTTTTTTCTGAATAGCAAGAGAGTTGATCAAATAAGAGCCTTCAACCTGTCAGTCTGGGCTAACGGGCAGGGATCCTAGTAAAATATGCAGCAACCCAAATGCAATATCCATCTCCTGCTAATCCATCTAATATTACTCCTGGTCACGTGACAGTGGCCGAAATGAGCAAATCTAGGCTGTTACCGTGGCAACAACAGCGGTCAAAATTCGCGAAAGTGACGAGGCCAGTGGTGCGTCATGTTTCCGCGTCTTTTGCCGATAAGCAACCCTTTCTATTTACCCTGCTGGATCCGCTAGAAAATCAATAACCAGCGTTCCACTTAGCGTGTACTTCTGCTACCAAAGAGCATCGACACAAATTCCAGCGGATCATTCGTTTGCCTTCACACTCTGTCTCGCAGTTATACAGCGCTTCCGCATTTTGCAATGTCTCCACGTCATTTTTCGCGACCTAATCAATATTAACCTGCGACATTTTCAACCAGATGCCTTTGATCCGAGACAAACTTTTTCTGTCCGCAAAATTTCTGACATTTTTCCCTTCTTTTGTAACGAAGGTCGTCGATTGCATTCTGTTTTTATTCATTGGTCTGTGGTAATATGCCTATATTTGACAGCCAATCGCTTTGCCGAGTCGACCAAAATAATTCGTTCTGCGTTTTTTCTTTCTTTTTTTTCTGTCCTAAACACGCCCTGTCTTCAGGTTAAAGGTTACGGTTGAAACCTTAACATTTTCTTGTCATTTGTTAAAATAGCATTGAATGACGAAGAAGAGGTTGTCCTTTTTCGTGTGATCTGTATCATTTTCTGTTGACTTTTAGCTTTGGGGTCAAAAGGCAAAATTAATGAGGTTGAGAAAAAAAAAACAAAGTGGTTTTTAGAATAGAAATAAATTTTGTTGGAGAATGAGTCCATAGAATCTGGATTATAATGATGGTTATTTCAAATTAGTTTTCGTGTTATTTATAAAGGAGAATTAAGTCTTGAAATCTACGGACAAATTGAAATGAACTGGAACGAATGAAATTGTTAAATAAACACCGTATTGATTTCTTTTTTTATTATTATTATTATTATTTCATGAATAGGATCTTGAGTTTTGACCGATTGTTATTGCAGGGCCAAAGAACCGCGTGACCTCTGTTTTCACCGCGAACTTTGCAAGTCACAAATCGCGTGCGAGTCAAAAACGGCCGGAAAACGTTCGATTTCGCATGCCGCTATTATTCAGTCGAGAGTGCAGTAACTCGCAATGATAGAGAATCATCGCGTAACTTCAAATCCCGACTCTTCATTCAAATGTCAAGCATTTGCACAAAAAGTGTTTCTACTGTTCCATGTAATGACGAATTGCAGAAGAGAGGCATCATTTTGATGAAAAATATCAAATTTCTGAAAGATCGCAAATGATGACATCATACATCTGATTATACACCACATTTAGAAATTTGAAAATGACAGAAATATATTCAACGCGTAAATTTCGCGACTTTGAAATTGACGATCATTTTTCTTTTCTTTTTCATGACCTTTCTCATTTCAAAAATTGTCTTTCTTTTATTTAAGATATGTTGTCGAAGAAACATTTTTCTCCCAACTTTTAATTTTCTTCTTACAAATTTGCCTTGAAAATTCATACACATCGGCGACCTGATTTTTTCATTTAAATGTGAGTTGATGATAACAATAATGAATCTTCAATCTAAATTTGACAAAAAAAAAAAAAATGTCATCTAGAAGAGGATAGAGGCATGAATGGTCTGTTTTGGTATGTACATGAAATGCACACACGACGCGAGTTTGCGCGCGTCTAGCAGTCGCGTGAAAAGTAGGTTAAAGCGCGGTACAGGGTAAGCAAGCGAACGAGAGCCAAAGCAGCTGACGCGCTGAAATCAATATTCCCACGTGTCCGTATAAATGTCTGTGAACAATGAACAACACGGGCACGTGTACGCACATTTTGAACGACACGCGTTTCAGACCGCTTCTGTTTTTCGTGACCAGCCGCGTCAGAGAACGCGAGTTATATTTTCACGGCGGGCTGAATTTTTGTCGGATTTAATGCGAATCACGCGGCCGTCTTGAGCGAGCACCGTGAGAGAGGTCAACAGTCCTACGAACTTGTTATTTATATTCGCAAAGACGCTCGTCGTCGAGCTTGGAGAGTTCTAAACAAAACTTTGCTTTTGCATCTTGCCAAATCGATTCAATCTATTGGGACGCTAAGTAATTTACAAACAGATAAGAAATAAAACAAAAAACAATGGGTAGTTTTTTTTTTTTTTTTTTTAAATTACGCCGATTCGGTTTGATTTTCGTCTGAATGACAAGACCCATTCTTCTGCAATTATCTTTGACGAAAACGTTTGGTAACTCATTAAACGGGTATTCATTTGTGTGTAAAGATAAAGTGTACATTAAAAATAACCTCATCAGCATACCGGCGTTACACCATCGTTTAGTTTTTGTTACCTCTCAGTGGCATTGTGTTGTTGGATTGACAGGGTTGTTTTCGTAGCGGTAAACTTGGCAAACTGCTGACACACGGTACTCCTTTTTGTCAATCAAATTGTTATATTGGTCTGATTTTCTATTATTAATATAAAACTTTGCATGAAATTCAAAACAATTCTGGTTATTTATTTTCGACACAAAAATAGAACATGTCAAAAAACAATTCGAAAGTGCAATAAATTTTGTTCTAAAGTTGTTTGCAAAGTTGTGACAAAGTTTGATTTTGTTGTATTTTTGCGAATGCAAATTATGACGTATATTTTGGGATCGATTTGACAATTGATGATTATTTTGTCACTACAAAGTTTGAAAACTTGTCTTTAATATGAAAATACAATAGAGGAAAGAAAAAAAAATAGTCTGTGTTTATTTGCAAGAAGACGCAAAATAACTAGACGCATTGTTATATTCGCGCTCACTGGTTGGAGAATGCACAGGAAACATATGTTTAGCGGCGAAACAGCAAAAACGCGAGCAGATAACGAGTGATATAATAAAAGGGATCGAGATGAGATGCCGACGCTGTGCATTGCAAATAAGTAAGTCGGTAAACGGCTCACTAACTGTAACGACCGCCGCGGGTAATTAGAGGAAGAACGATTTCTCGATACTAACGGTCTCTATTCCATTAGTCCTTCATTTTTCTCTTTGCTTTTAAATTTTGCCGAGTAACACACATTTCTGGTCTTTCAATTCAATCTGATACGATTTAGACATAAAAACAATGACCCAATTCGGGCTATAAAAATATGTTTACCCCTAATCAGATTCCATCCTGATTGATGTAGCCAAAAATGAATCTTCACGGTCGAATAAATCAACTTTTTGGAGCAAAAAATCTTGACCTTTTTTTTTTTAATTTTGTGCATTTTTCATAAATTGATATTGATAAAGCTCATAAAAATAGTTGGAATTTGACTAAGATAAAAATAAATAATAAATTACAAAAAAAAAATAATAATAATAATAATAATAATAATAATTTCATCAATAGAAGTGTTAATGAAGGTATATATCGCATCTGATCTGCATTTGTCCTAAAAATAAAGAAAACTGGCACAGTGTGTTGTCATGTTCCCACACACATTTATTCAAATTCGCGCTTCGATTTTATGTAACCGCGACAACAAAGTCTCTTGCTCATGTTATTAATTTATGCCTCAAGATCTGACATTACTTCTACTTCTCCTTCATTCGTGTACGGTGCAAAAATCTCTTGATCGAGAAAATTGCGAGCCGATGTGGCTTTCTAATACATTTTGTTATTTATTAAACTGTGTGATGGCAATTGTGCACGATTGCGTCACCGTGAGAGACTCAATCAGCGCTAACGACTAGCTTAATTGATTACACGGTGTGTGCAATCAATATTATTGCACGCCAATTATTTAATCGGTGGTGCTCGCGATCGGCTATTTCGCAGCAGCTTTTATCTTTTTCCGTTCCCGCGGAGAGAATAGTGATACTAAACGGCAGAAGAGGAAGAAGAAAAAAAAAAGACAAAAATCGTCGAAACTCGAGTTCCCCCTAGGTGACTGCCGAAAAAATTCGATCAGATAATGAGCCTCTTTTCTAGCCCGCAATCACTTGCGTCTTCGTGACACAACGAAATAGTCAGGACGATTTGAAACAATCCGTTCTCTTTCTCAGCGCAGGAGATCGAGATGAGAGATGCTTCCTGCGAGAGGGATGAGGGACCAGGGGGATCACCCGCCGAGAGAGACAAAAAAACAAGAGAAAACATCGGGCGGGTGGAAAGGAAAGAAAAAGAGAGCGGCATCAGGTGAGGAGGAGGAGCCGACACTCGCGTCGCCGCGATTCGAGTCGGATTCCTTTCTTACCGACGGAAAAAGTCGAAACGAGCGGTCGTCGACGGACCAACGCGCTCAGGCCTCAGTCGCTGGCCGGCTTTCGCGCTAGGAGCCGCGCTTTGCTCGTTTTTTTTTGGCTCTTTCGAGGGAGACAAGCGTTGTTTTTGATTTCAATTTGTTTCATTTTATTTGATATTTTTGAACAAAAAGTCCATCTCGGATAGAGAAACGGAAAATGAGATGAAAAGTTAGCAGTGTGGTGTGTTTTTTGGGTTGTGAGTTGAGACAAAGTTGGGGAACGACGGGGGGCCGTCGTTTCTCGCCGCCAGACGAGTACTGTTGTGCGATTCGTGTATCTCGCGGGCCAATGTGTGCGCGCGCTCACGTGAATGGATGATCCGGCGAATTTGGCCGGCTAAAATTGGATATCACTACTCGCAGAACTCGCCACTGACCGAGCGATGCGATTGCCCTGCAACTCGACCTGACGATCACGGAGGTGCGAAACCAAAAGAGATTTCATTTTACTTACTTTTTTGTCCGGTCAAACGCCTGCCCTACCGGCCATGAGTTCGAACTGGTTGCGGAGCTTCTAATCTGAAAATAACAAGGATTCAATATCAGACAGATCTGAGAAAAAATGATTTTAAATTGGCTCGACAATTTTGTTTCTTTTTTTTTTTGTCATTGAAGATGAAGTGTAAAGATTTCATCCGATCGGAAAGAAATATTAAAAGTAATTAAATTAGTTCGATGATAGAAAAAGGTCATGCTCGACCGAATGTGAAGAAAGGTCAAGAAGATTAGAATTATTTTCACGCGTGTTGCGACACTTGGCTGACGTTATGTAAATTTTTTGAATAACATTTTTGGGTTACTAAATGGATCGTGGTTTAAAAAAAAAGAGATGAAAGTTGAACTGTTAATAAATGACAAACAGGGTAATTATGACAGGTTAGAATTTCCATCTCAGTCAATGTATTCAGTAATTAAAATTTTTATGGAAATATTCAAATGTTAAATAAAATTTTAATTCGTGATATTATTGTGATATTTCAAATGTCAAATCAATTTACGAGAAAAACTATGATTGCAATTAAATTTCTATAATTACATAAAAGTATAATTACTTCTAACGGCTATGATTAAATGAAACAAATTTATAAACCGGAATTGATTTAACATTACAATTTGAATTCAAACGATTACATTCGCGTTAATTGTAATTATCGTTGCAAGATAAAGAACAACTTGAGTTCACAAAGATCAGAAGAAGAGAATCTTGTATCTCACATATTTAAAATAATTTTGCAGAAGATAAAATCAATATGATTATTCCAGTCATGCATTATCTGATACTACAATCGTATCCACAGCTACCTGAATTGAATTCTCTTTGTAAAAGTTCTTACGCAAATATTAATCATCCGTCGAACAAAGACTCAACAATTTATCTCATCGATTTTCTTTTATTTATAACAATTGCTTACAAACTACAAGTTAACAACATTGCTCTACTCTGTCATTATTTTTCTTCATTTCCCTAAACAAAACTCGCTAAAACTTTTTCACTAATGGTTTATTCGAAACTTTATTTATTTATTACATTCTTTCGGTTTTCAAATTAATACCAATCATTAAAAAGAAAACTTTTTTTTCTGACAAAATGATGTTTTATATAATACAGAAGAACTATTTTCTCTGTCAGAAAAAAAAAAAAAAAAAAAAAAAAAGTTAAACAATTTGTTTATATAAGTTTGTAATTTTTTGTGTTACTACCGATCGATGTCTCTTAAATAGTTACTGGCGAAGAAAATCGTCATCGTACGGAAACAAGAAACCAAAACAGCGCGGAACAAGTGATCAATCACACTTCGAAAACACGTCCATGTTCTGCGTCACTGATCCATAAAAAGGCATCCCTCTGGCATTAAATCACGCAGGCGTTGCTCCCCGTTCCCATGATGATCACGACGATTTTCGCGGCTTCGATAGCCCTTTGTTTGTGTTGCATAATGCGACTTCCGCGAACAAGTGTTGAAAGTTGTTGATACTGTTCTTTTTATTTCCTTATTTTTTCATTCGCTCTCCTCGGGTCTATGCGATTAATCGTCAATAAAAAAGAAGTGAAAAACTTTTGCAATTAGACGAGTGGCTTGTTTGCGAACGATTTTACCTACAACTTGTTCGGCCACATTCGACCCGGCATGACTCACCGAATGACCGCGCGCCTCAGAAACGCGCGCTCGATTGTCTCCGTCTTTCTTTCTTTTTTTTCATTCCTTGCGACAAAAGTCTTTCGCTTTGTCGTTCGACAAATCTGATACAGGCATACGTTCCGTACAATTTTTACAATCTCGTTACGCGTGACCTATTTTTCGCGAGTTCATTTTATTGAGAATGATTTTTCAAAAAATATCCTAATCATTTTTAAAAACTATGCAGTTTAAAAAAAAACACGATGAAAAGAACTTATCTCCAAGACGAATTCCAAGATAAATATGCTAAATAGGACGAAGAGTTTCGTCGGAACTTTTTCAATTTTGCGCTGATTGAAATTGGAACGCTTTTGTATCTTCCTAAATCCGGTTATTTCCGCGGATAGTTTTGTTTTGTTTCCTGATGTTTTGCGTGTTACACGTGGTTCTTACCGGAGCTCGCGTTTTTACGGCTTCAGATTATTCGATCAAGTTTGTGTAATGAAGTAAAATCAATTTCTCTTACTTCTTCAGAAAAAAAAAAAAAATCTGTATAAACTCATTTGTTCAAATTTTTTTGAAACATATTAAAGTAAAAATTATATAAAAAGATAGATGGTAAATTCCATTCATAAGTAAATTTAGGTTAGGGGAAGTTGGGTTAATTTTAAAAATTAAAATTGTTTTATAAAAATGAAATTTAAATTAAAGATTTAAATAGTTGAAAAAAAACTAAGACAAATTTGTTTCGAATAAATGTGTCTAACTCACATTACAGTATATTCACTTCAGAAAAGTTTTCTGCGGAACTAAAAATCACGTGTACGAGATCGATAAATATAATTTGCCGATGCAAAATGCTTGTAAGCAGCAAGTAGGCAAGGCGAAACTGATCGACTCGTAAAGTAAGTTTAAACAGCGCCAATTCTCGATATCATTTACGCGAATCGAATGTTGCAGTTGACCGCAGAAATCGGTACATAATTATTGCAGACTACCATGAAATTTGTCTAGCCTCAAAGGAATAAACGGTAAACCGCGTTACACTGTGGCGGCGTTTAATTTGAGATTAACTTCCGGCCCAGACTTCAACCTCCTTCTTTCCAGTGACATTTTGCCGTTCGGTGCTCTTTTCCCTCAATCTCTTAGATGGAGTTTAGTTTTTTTTCCATGTTCACTCGATACCAACAAGTTTTAAATGTTTACTCGGTTTGAATTAAATATTTGATTGAATTTTCGGTTGCACATTCCACTTAAGTTGTTGGGTAAAGCTAAACGTTTGGTATATAGAATGATCAAACTTGACGTGAAACATCAATATCAATGAAATAAAACCGCGGTTTTGACCCTGATCAAAATTAATGATTACCGAACCAGCAAAAACTTCAACTTCTAAAGTGTAAACTTTTTTTTTTAAGTACAAAATTGCTTCCACTTTTTTATGCATTTTTTCGTTTAAATTTAGTTCCATCCTCCGTAATAATCTTCTTTTACACATTTTAAAACATGAAATGAAAAACGAAAATTGATGATCTGTAACAGTTTTTGGATTAACCGCGACGAATGTTCTGAAAATTCATATTCCATCTCGACGCTGCCCATTTTCAAGCTGTCAGAACTAGTTATTGATATATGCTGCGTACCAAGCTTGATCAATCGTTAGAATTTCGTGTCATGTGCATAATCATGTCTATTTTTATATTAAGTAGAACTGAGCTGCATGTGTTTTTATTCACATCTTTTAACCGAGCAGACGAAAAAATTGTTTTAACAATTGATCATGCTTATTCAAGCCGAAATAACAGAATAGAATTTTGCTCTTCCACGCTTGCAGTGTTAACGAAAATTCCGATTCGAATTACGTCGGGTCACCTGGCAGCTTTGACGGTTCAATCCAATTCGATTCATTTAATCAAGTTATATCCGTTGAGAATCAATATCGTGACTGTTTTGATAAAACTGATTTCCAACCACAGAATTGTTAATCTCTATCCATTCTTGGTTAATATTAACTTTCAAAAAAAAAAAAAAAAAAAAAAAAAAAAAAGAAAATTACGACCAAACTGGTCGAAAACTACAAACGAAATTGAAAATTACACCACGATAGAGTTTACTTAGCTGGGAATTTCTCTCCCTTGAACCTTGAACCGTTATTTCCACAGCCCCCTTTGAGTTTCCAAAAATTGCTTTGGGTTATCGTTTTTCGTGCAAAGCCATATTCCATACAAAGTTCCCACGTGGAGAACTGCTAAGAAAGCTGCTATTAAAATCAGGTATACTTAACCATCTCGATTTTGAGATATAAAAGAGTTTTTATGAATAGAGATTTTACCAGAGGGTAACAACTTTTTTTTCAACTCAATGAGTTTACAGGAAAGTTGTTATAATTAAATTGATGAATAAATAACAAAATTCAAAATACGTCTTCAAAACAAAACAAAAAAAAAAATACTTTCTTTCTCCGATCTCTATAAAAAAAGGTCTTCTTTTTTAAATTCTTTAATATTTTCGCCAAGATGAATTTTCTTTGTTTCCAACTACTCATTCTATAATTAAAACTGACTGAGTGTTAGCGATAATTGCGTTATCTCCGCGAGAACAACGCGATGCCGGAGACATTTCGTAATTACCTGGAAAACTGATAATTCAGCATCATACATTAATCCGTGAGATATCAATATTAATGCATAAATTATCTGCAGCTTATTAATTATTGCAACAGCTGATTTGGCGTAAATCTTAGACTTCCAGCTGTGCGGCAGACGTTCGTCATAACTTGACTACTAAATTAGATGTAATACTGCCGTGTGCTAAATCGAAGATGCTGTTTATAAACCAAACAATTTGAATAAACTGTCAAACTAATAGTCCATGTTCTGCTTTTTGTTCCAGGTCAGTATTAAACGAGTTAGCCCGAGAGTTTATATGCCCAGCTGAATACGTAAGAGAATGTTTGAATTATTCCGATCAAAAGCGTGCGCGTTTGGACTCTGATGCTTATTTTGAAATTGAAATCTATTTCAATTAGATTTTATTCAATATGTTAAAAATAACGTCGAAAAAACTGACAAATAAAAATCGGGTTTCAGGGGGTGGTCCAGGGTTGTTCTACATTTTCATATTTTTTTTGTTCTCGTTTTGAAAAGTTGCCAACACATTTGCTGAGACGTGAACTGTTAGATATTCATTCGTCACTCACTTATTTCATCGAGAAGACACTTTGCGCCTTTGCAGCGTTACTTTTTCAGTCGATCAAAATTTCAAGATAAAATGATATTGATGTCGAACTCAATCACGTTGTGAATGCTCGTTTCAAATATTATCACCAAAATAGATGCTATGAAAAATAAATCGAAAATCCAATTTAAACTACTGATATTACAACGTTTTATCAAATCTAATTATTTTTCTTTCAAAAATTAATTTCTTTTCATCTTCAATTTTATATTAAAAATAATAACAACAATTTTGTTTCTTTGAGAAAATGAAGATTCTTGAATTATAAGTAAAAAATACTGTCATTGGCAGTGACTCGGTCATTTTTTTGAAAAAAAAAAAAAAAAAAAATCTTTGGGAATGAATATCATGGAACTTCTCTGAGTGTCCTCGACAAATGAAGCTTCGAAGGATCGAGCGACAAATCGAATTCCGCGGTTCACTTTGTCCCGCCGACAGTTATTGGTCGTCAATCAGTTATCGCGAGTCAAAGGACATCCGCGATATAATGTCAGTTTTTGCTGCAACACAGCTATTTATCCTCAAGCTATTTAGCAATAAAATTGTTCAAGTTCTCCATTGTCAACTAAAATGTAAAAATTAAAATTTTACCTACACGAGTTGATTTTTTTTTTTTTCAATTTAAAACTATTACAAATTACAATATCTTTTTTTAAACAAATCCTCAAACATTTTCTTAAGTTCCAAAAAGCAAACTGCAAAATGGAGCACGATAAATTTTGTATTAAACCATTAGCAATAAATTTTATCCAAGGAGTTTTTTTAAAATTTTAAACCGTCAATTTTACATCTTGTTTTACAATGGTTGATGCATCAGAAGCCTCGTCCTTCTTTCGAAATTCGTCCTCATAAATATTGTTCACTTGAGACACGAGGATTGAAAGGAATCGATGGCGTTTAAAAGTCCGAAGAGCGCGCGAGCCTTTAAAGCGTCGCTTGCACTGACGTCAGCATGAATGAGGTGGATACAAGTCCGGAAGAATGAATGGGTGCCGGAGGGCCTTTTCACTCGCCGCCCTTACCTGGTCGTCCGAGAAAGTCGATCGAATTAAATCATATTTTACCTCCTAAGTGATTTGCGCGCGTTTCAAATCCGCCGCGTAGTTTATTGCCAGCATCGATGCCGATTTATTGTCGGGGGCTCGTTACTTTTCGGTGCGCTCTAGAATTAGTTGCGACAAAAGGACGTCTGTTTTTTTCCATGGGAATGAGCTCAGACGTAGTTTTGGTGAAAGCGAAATTAACCTTTTAAAAAACGTTTTTTTTTTTTTTTTTTTTTTTTTTTTTTTTTTTTTTTTTTTTTTTTTTTTTTTTTTTTTTTTTTAATTTTTTTTTTTTTTTTTTTTTTTTTTTTTATTGAAAAATAAAAAAGTCGAATGAAACTGAAATGACCAAGTAGAGAAATTGAATTGAACAAAAACTAAAAAAGACAAATTAAATGCATAACCAAAATGATAAAAAGTGACTGAGAACTGAGACTGAGATAAATAAAGACGCCAAAAGAGAAACAAAATGGGCGATTGTTCATGTGGATCGTAATTGCTATGAAGGCTGACTGAAACAACAAATTATTATTTGTTCCGCTGAATACGGAATAGACTTCACGCGAATCATTTTTTACATCATTGAACTGCAGTAATTGAAGCTTTCCGAACTCGTTCATTTGCTTATAAATTATCGAATTATAAAGACTGATGGTGCGTATAATATTTTAAGGACAAACATTTTCAATAATTATCTCGCGATCGGAATTATTTGTTTACCTTATCCAAACGTGCGTCACAATTTGGCAAATCGAATTCGACAACTCAATAAAGCTATATACTGGCATGATGATACGATTTCACCATACGTCATTAAATAATTAACTCTCGGACAAAAAAATAAAAAGCGCTCTTCACGCTGCGTTTGAATGTATCCTATCGTTATTTAAATGACCAACGCAAATACGACCCGTTTTCATTTCTTTTTCAATCTCTGTTAGTCATCAAACAAATTTAACGATTGTAAACTTTTAATTTCAAAAATGGCTTGTACTCTCTGAATCGCACACAGTGATGCTGTTTGTAATCGCGTCGTCCAGTGTGTCGCTGGTCTTCCACTACTGACACTCTTCCTAAATAAGCACTTTAGAAGTGAAGTGGCTGGTTGTGAGAAGCAAAAAATAAAAAGAAACGTTTCGAAAAAACAATACTCAATGAAAATAAGACGAAAAAATAGATGAAGTCTTGGTATTCAATACGGAATCGTGGGTGGAGAACAATCTCTTTTCAAACTCACTTTTTCATGGCCTCACAACGTTTTTGTCTTTGTTTGCACCTGAAACAAAACAAATCATCAAAAATGTCTCTTAGTAAATCCAATACAAATTTCTTTTTTTTTTTATAATAACTTGAAACACAACAAAAATTAAAGACAAAATAAGAATCAGATTTTATTTGGAAAAAAATTTAAATTTAAAAAAAAAAAAAGCGCGGAATCAATCTCTTGGGTGAAAAATTCTCATGAATTTGCATAATCAGTCACTTTTTTCTTGACACGTTAATTTCGCCGCCCGATCTCATATCACAAAAGTGACGCAATCGCCGTGGCTCCTTAGATCCCATCGACGTCATCACCGAATGCAAAGAAGCAATTGCGTTTGCGCAATTGCGCGGGTTTAATTCAGTTGGGCTCACGCGTTTATATATCTTCGGAGTCTTTATAGACGTAGACGTGTGGCGAGAACTCGCTGTCTAGATAAAACTTAATCGACTTCCGCGTCGACTCAAAAGGCCCTTTGCAAAATAAGCCGCCGGCTCGGCGGCTTCCTCTTGCACGCGCACTGATAACGTCACTGAATAAAAATTGATTAAAAATATTGATTTAAAAAAACTGACTTCACAAAAAATGTCTGCCAGTTTTGATATCAATCCCAGTCATATAATAACTGACAATCAAAAATTAAAAACTAAATTAAACCTTGATCAACATCAATTGAAATGTGTCACTGAATCGAAACTTAATTTAAATAATTAATTTCATATTAACTTATTGCAGTCACCAAATTTTTTCATTACTTATTTAGAATTTTTTTATTTTAATAATAAATATATAATTGTGTATGATCAAAAACTATAAAAGTAACTCAATCTCAATTGGGACTCTAACAAAGCGGAATTGTTCGGACGTGACATAATAAAAGGGTTTCAAAAGAGCAGTGATGAATTATTTTCTTAGCGAAAATAATTCAGTGATTGCGATAATAACGTGTGATATAAAAAAAGCAACAAAAGCATTGCACAACTAACTGCTGAGTTAAGTAAACTGTGAAATCAATCATGAAGTGGAAAGCCCCCTTGGTACACATCATGTTTTCGAAGGCGCGCCGCCGATATTGGAATGAAGAAATTTATAATGTTAGACGTATCACGCTCAATACACAGTTCGATTTCGAGGAAGCCCTGCCTGGATCGGAAATGAGATAGCTGCTTTCTTGACGTTATGTCTGCACGACGTAATTCAATATTCTAGTCGGGTGTCATATTGACGAAATTATACTATCCACGGGAGCAAACTGATTATTGCGTTGACCCAACATGAGCCGGGTATTTTGCACGATGGTCAAATTTTTGTAATCTGACACACACGCAAACGGTGATTGATAGCAAAACTGTCACAAAAAGATATATAACAAAAGTACCAGATCAACATTTTTTCCCTAAAATAATAATATACCATCAAATATTAGTTGTTTCACATTGTTTTCGCAATTCTTGTTATCTCTCGTCGGGCCTTTAGATAAATAAAAAAAAAAACTAAAAACCTTGCACCTATTAATTTTTTCTTGTTTTGCACTTTAACCTTTTGCAATATCACAACATTTTTATTAAAACCGTAACATTTACTGAACCATTAAGACAGCTAATGTTATCTATAGATAAAAAGATTTCTTTAATTTTAAATTAATCAAGTTTTCTTTTATAAAGATTAAATTTTTTTTTAAATACCAACTGAATTTTTAGGCTTGATATCTGGTCTAAAATAAAATTGATTTTAGACCAAGAAAAAATATTCCTTTTAACACCTTTTAGATGAAATTAATAAAATACTTATTCTAATGAAATTATTTTTCTCTGTACTTCTAGTTTTATAGGGCAAAATTGGCGTCTATAAAAAATCTGTTGAAAAAAAAAAATGGTTTTGTAAAAAACGACAATTTCAACTAGATTTGATCTTGGGAATCTAAACGATTTTACAATATTGAAACTAAAAAGTGTTTTTCATTGGTCACTGTCGTATCATTGCTATAACACTCGAGTTCAAAACGTGTTAAACGCACATTTAACACTTGAATATCGCGCGATAAGTCGAAGCTTGCACATGGCTGTCTTAATAGCTGTCGAGACAGCCAAAACTATGCTCTTAATTAACACGTCAGTCGGGACGCGAACGTGCTCTCGCGCGGCCGACTGATTATTCGCGCCCTGAGTGTCTATATTTGTATCGTCTCGCTTTTCACCGTGGTCGCCTCGTTATTTACTCGCTCTAATCGAATGTGTTCTTGCATTTTTTTTATCACTGCACAATTACATGACATTTTTGAGATTAAAGAAAGGATATTTTTACAATGACCTGTCCGAATCATTTGTGATATTCTATATACTAGATTCCTCAATAATATCCCATGAATGATTTTCCTATCATTCGTTTTCACTTGCAAAACGTGTTGGGAATTTGTGCAAATGGCTTTAATTGTCCGTCCAATGTCAATTAAAAGCTTGTTTGACCGTCAACGATAATTACCCCCCCCCCCTCTTTATTCCTTCTGTGCAACAAAACTCACAATTTCGAGATAGCAGTTTGGCTCGAGAATTGTTTATCTGACCCTATTTCAATCCCCATTCCATCCTAAATATTAAAAAGAGAAAAATGTTTATCTGAATTTGCAATTTGTAAAAATAACAAAAAATGATAATAAAATGAAGAAGGAAAGAAAAAGCGAGAGAGAGATGGGAAAGAATTGGAGGAAAAGACAATGAAAAGTTAAAATGCGTGACGATGGAGCATAAAAGGACATTGTGAGGATATTAAAAGAAAGCGAAAGGATGAAAATTGACAAAAAACGGAAACACGCGCATTCGCGTAAAAATTGGTGCGCGGAGTGAAAAAACATATTGTTCCCGTTGACTGTAAGAAAACTTTTCGAGGCACTTGATGCGATTGCAAGTGCTATGGATGTTTAGCTTTAGGGTAGCGCAGACAAGATGCAAGCCGGAGAAAGAACGCTGCAAGAAGCAATTTAAATTCAACACAATGTGATTTTGTTTGCACGCGAGCATGCGTAGGATTCTGTGTTTCGTCCACGTTCGCTGTCCGTGTTGCTACCCAAGCAGAAATCAAACTGGGCTACCATGTTTCAAGGTTTGGCCACTACAGGACTGCCCATGAAATGGTCGCCTGGTTGGGACCTGGCGAGGTTGATGCGTGGCATCCTAATGTGTGCTCAAATTGGAATACCTAAGAAGAGCCAGGCAAGGTTTCCACACGTCTGCCTTGTATAAAAATATACAGAGTTTACTTAGGTGGGCTTGGCTGGGCGAGGAAATAAAAACCTAAGATTAAAAATTTTAAACTTAGAATAAAAATTTGATTAATTAGATACAAATTTAAATGAAATAAGTTAATTCATAAATGATGATTATACAGTAATAAAGATTAAATTATTTTTTTATTTTATTTAAATATAATCTCCAAATTCAAATTTGAGTATACTCTACTTGGAAAAGCTGCTGAAATGTATAAATGTATAAATTTTAGACATAAAAATCTTTCTGAGAGAAAAAATAACTTTATCATAAGACAATGTCTTTTCAAACAAAAATTGTTTATATGATTCTTTCAAATCTTATTGATGATTATTAGAATAAGTGAATTAATGTATAAACAATTTTATGATTTTTAAACGTTTAATTGTTTAATTAGAATTTATATATTATTTCTTTTTTTTTTATTTTTTGGTTTTTGATGTATAAAAAAATATGATTGACGTCGAGAAAACCTTGTAACGTTATCATTTTTGTATACATGATTGATAGTTAAGGACGATTTAGGAGTTAAAAAGTTTTCAACTTTTATTTCAATGATAATGAGTATTTGTTCGATAATTTTTTTACAATTAATAAAGTGGACTCAGTTAAAAAATTTTATTGAAAAATATAAATTCAATTTATTTCAGAGTTAATTTTGATTGAACTGATTCGATACTGATTGGTTGCAGCTTATGGCAGACAACAATTTTTACTGGAAACAACATTTAAGATCTAAAATATATGTCTATAAGCCTTTATTGTCCACATTTTTTTCGTGGCATTTCCTAGAATTGTAACTCAGAAAAATACATCTTCTCATGAGCATCCTGTTGTTCGTGATGTTTCGAACTCACTACTTATAAATTCATTTTTCTTCAAAAATAGCCTCAGAGCTAAGGTACTTTTTACATTGCAAATCAATAGTTCATAATCCAAATATTATCATGCAACAAAAATTTTCTTATTAGGTCATCACTATTTCTATACAACATCCTTAAAAAAAAGTCACGAGGGGTTTGACATTAAGAGCTTGTACAATTTTAATGATAAAGTTTATAAAGTGCAAATTCGTATTTCTTCGATTAATTGTCCGCAATGAATCCTATCGCTGCACAGCAATTGTGCGAAGGTCAATGGTTTTCATAACGATTGTATGATGAAAGTCATATTTTTAGAAACTTTGTTTCCCAACGTTCTTCCAACTTGATCAAACTGCTAATAAAATGAAACTAACTTAATTAATTCATTGCCTTCTTCCCATCATTCTATTAGCGTTCCGATATTGAATGTAAAAGATCCATCAACCAAAATGAATCGAATTTTCATATAAAACGAAATCATTTTTGTATTTATTTTATTTGTTTTATAAAAAACATCTAAATAAACGAGGTCGCGAGAGAAACAAAGTGACACACAATGAAATCGTTTTCCAGCAAAAGTGATTATTGAGGTGTATTGCGCGGAGAAAATTGAGCCCATAAGCGAATAATTAAACCGCCTGCGACCACAATCCCGCGGAATTTGCATCATAATTTGATGTTCAACATTATTATTAGGCACAAGCAGTACTTTTTTTTTCTCTCAGTTCACTGCGGCAAGTGGTTGTGCCGACCGTTGATTAAACGCCAATGTGACTTTTTTTTTCTCCTCTCGCGACAGTAGCATTCTCTTATATTCTCACGTCAAGCTACTTCTAAGAATCGACTGCAATGCGACTATTTTCACTTTCACACGATTTCTATCCTATATGGCCATAGCGTAATTCAAACTAGAGGGCGTTGCGTCCGGAAATTCATTGCAAAAACGATGACAAGTGATTATTGAAAGTGAAAAATTGTTCAATCAAAGTGAATGAAATGATGGAACCCCTTTTCATTACATTTGCTTAAAATTTGAAACATCCGTGTATAATCAGAAATAAAGTTGATAACACAAAACATACACCGGCATTTGTGTTCAAAATATTATCATTTTATACCTCAAAGACTTGTTCTTCAATGGAAAGTAAAATCAAATTTCAAGTTTGACATTGAGAGTAAAAAAAGTCGTATATAAAGAGAAAAAGTAACGATCGCGATAAGTAGAACACAGAAGAATGAAGAGTCGCGCGCGAAAGAGCTTTTTGTATTTTCGTGTCAGTGGTTTTCGCGGTCTGCGACAAAAATTGGGGTTTCTGTGGGGATGTGGGCTCGCACAAATTTTGAAATCACACGCGCGCCCGCCGTTGAAAGCTCCTATGCACCTTGCCATTAACACTCGGTTACTAGAGATATCTATTTTTGCGCAGGATGCGGTCGATACTATACATAGATACGATCCAATTACGCCGGTATACGATGCGCTTGCCGCGTGATTGCATCAACAACATTTTACTCGCCAAGCTTTCACGTAGCGATCAACAATTGCTTTTTCACCTTTATATTTTCACATCGAAACTGCAAATTTTTGATCTTTTTCATTTTCATCCCGACAAATTTAAAATTCGAAACTTTTGTTCAAACGTTAATTTAAAACAAGAATCAAACTCTCATGCAATATAGCACCATATATAAAACATTTGAAACAATTTTTTAATTTCATTTTGTCGTTATTTTTAAAATAATGTGGACTCGAATGTTGAAATAAGTTTTTTACATGATGGAGTTGTCATTAAAATTTGCAAAAAAAAAAAAAAAAAAATTATTGTGTGCAAAATTAGAATTTCAAATGAATGCTGAAGGAGTATAAGTCGATCGG
>JAQQRF010000110.1:0-17223 GCA_030523145.1 Trissolcus brochymenae
TGATTAAAAGGCGCTCGCTCGTCTCGTGACTGCCATACCTATCATCTCAAACTGCTTGCTGCTCTTCCGCGAACAAACAGGCAAGAGACATCGACCGCGAGAACAGAAAAACTGTACAGCCGCGGACAAAGACGGAGATACAATCAAAGCGAAGTCAATTTGGTCGGTGCAACGCCCGCTCTCCGATTCTCCGTCCCACGCGATGCGCAAACAAACGAATCGTAAATTCCGAAATCGCGTGAAATTTACACTTGTCTTGTCTATTACTGTCGTCTATAATAACATTCAACTTTTTTATTATTCATACTAGCATTTTCTCGTCTTTTAATTCAATCTTGTTGATTCTATTATCTTTAGAAAAATTTATATGATGTAGGAATACAAATGAAAAGACATAAACTATCAAACTGCATCTTTTTTTAACTAAATTAAATCAATTTTCAGACATTACACGTAAGGAATGTAAGCATCGGACAATTAACGTAATCTATGGCAATAAGTGAAAAAAGATGTCACTGGACGAAGAGTGAGAATTATTAAATTTACATAGATACGCTGACCCATTTTTGTTTACCGCCACTGTACTTCGATTTGAATTGTAAATACACGCCTTATCCTGATGAACGGTTCCTTAAAAAAATGTATGTACTTTGAACGCATTCATTCAAGCAATGAAATACCAAATGTAACCGACTTTTGATTTAGTAATGAGTAACAAAAATATAGACGATCGATGATTGTCTACGAAAACTAAAATAAAACAACAGAATGTTCAAAATGAACTCGTACTTGTCAAATTGAACCAAAATGAAATGACAGAAAGCAATACATTTTTCATTTCCACATCAACTGGGATGGCCTGATTTCAGTTCATGATTTCGAATCACGATTCTCTCTTTCTGCGAACAATTTGCGAAACTCGGCGATAAATCAGCGAGCCAATTTCCTAGCCAAACAACACAATCTTCATAGAGCGAACGAAAAAAAAAAATAGTCAACATTGACAGCTTTTATTCGAGAGCGAAATTGTTTCTTGTGGATGCGCGACGGCAAACAATCGGGCATTGATTGGACAGTCGCGAAGACGCCGAGGTTAATTAACGTTGGACCCACTTGAGCCAGACGGACTCTCCTTTAAGTAGGACGACTCAGCAAGGAGTCACCATGCACGTTCCACTAAGTGCATGTAGATGTAGCGCTCGAGAGGTTTTTAATAATAAACGAGAGCTCAGAAACATGATATGGTTTGTTCTAAACCGTTGGCTTGAAAATATTGCGTTGGCGTGAACAAATAAATGGATGAATGAATGAATGGAAAAAGCGTGACCTTCGCTGCGCCATCTAGGATACGCAAACACAGTCAGTTTTTTTTAGTAACAAAATTATAATTTTTTTTTGTTGTAATTTCTTTATCATTTTTTTTTTTTTACTATAATTCATAACCGTTCAATTTAAATGAAAATTAACTTTTCAGTTACTTTTTGTTTCTGGAGTTTGTGCAATAAACTTTTTTCGAATGTAATTCAAATAGTCCAATCAAAAGTTTTGCCATTCATTTTTTTCATTACTCTCAAAATGAAATGTTACAAACCATTTTTTAATTGGATTCTACATTTTTGAGGTTAAAACAGTGCAAAATATGAACATGAATATTATTCCAAACGAAAACTGTATAATTATGAAACCTTTAGGGGGGGGGGGAGAAAAAACTAACAAAAAATTGACTTTGTTATTAAATTAGTTTAATTAAATTCATCATTTACTTAGTTACCATTGGAATCTAATGAGACATGACTGAAATATTAAAATGAATACATTTTTGCGGTATAAAAGACTGTAATATAGTTGTTTTAAAATGTATAATGTGACATGGCAACAGAGTTATGGAAAATGTTTCATCTTGATAATCTATAAATCAAATTATGAGTACCGTGGGCTTATATAAGCCATTTCAAGAGCATTTACTGGCGAATGAATTCGAGGCTGCGGCGATCCCTCGCCTTGTGCGGCTTCCGGGTGCGTCATACCCGGCCTCCGACGAGTACGTCAACTCGTCGAAAGCTCCGGCTGTCGACACTAGATTACCATGATCACCAATTACCCCTGTCATTCCTCGCGATTTTGATCCGATCGGCACGGCCGGGTGTCTTAACGTCTCATTAGCGGCTACATTATACTCGCACAAACAATTTGCCTTTTGTAATTTGTTTAAGTCGGTGAAATCACCGCGCGCTGCTTCTGTTTGCTCGCAACGATTACGTAAAGCCTATCTTAAACACGCGCTAATTGGCTGACGTCAACTCAGTTTGTCAATTTTTGTTTACAAACACGGACCTCGTTATTTGCACTTGTCAGACGTAATTGGTTCTTCCCAGTGGCCTTTTAACCCCTTTCCTATCACTTGTTATCACTTTATAAATGTTTCTCAACAAGCACAATATTTTGTTTTGTCTGATGAAAATTGTTTCTTACAAAATGAAACTGTTAAGCTCTCGCAGTGGAAAATTTTTTACGCTCCGAGGAAAATTGATAACTGAAAGTAGATTCAATTTTAAAATCAAATTATTTATTTTTTTTTTTTATTCAACTTTTAATTTTAATCTCAAAATTCAAACTCATTTTCCAAACGATTTTCTGCATTTTTAAATTTTACTGACCTGGATTTAAATTGACTTATATAAGTTAATCTAAATCAAGAGTTACAAATAAAGACATGAACGTTGCAGTTGCAGTTGAAGTACGCACTTCAATCGTGTCAAAAGAAAAAGCCGTGACTCTGCAGCCATTATTAAATAAAAAAAATCAAGGTCGTGGCTCGCGCTCGTGGCTTATAATCTGTTATCGAGAGCGAGAGTTCATCTTCTTTGAGTCGCGGAGTTGTTGTCCCTGGTGTGATTATTCACCCACGTTCACGACTGTCGTCGCATCTTAGTTTTCTTCATTTGTCAACCGAAACTACCTCTTTTTTTACACGTACGAAAAAAAAAACCTCCAATTAAAGTATAATTACATTTATTATCCCTTCAAAATTTCAACTCCACATCAGATATGTCAGCAAACTTTTCTCACCGCAGGTAGCATTAGGTGAGATCATAAAATAATAAAATGAGAAGCAGCGATTCGTCAATCAGCGATTAATTAGCTCGGCGGAAGCTTCCATTGTGTGCGACAGACGGATATATACAATTTAGAAAATCGGTTCTGGTTATGTTGCGCACCGCTTTCACCGGCTTTTTCCTCTCCGGTTGTATAATCGTTATATTTCTGCATGAAATCGTGACTTTTGTTTAGAGTTCTATTTATATACACGAGCTCATCAAACTGCTCGTCTTGGAAGTTATTTACTGTCAATTTCAATGGTTGTCCAATTACGAACACGCACGAAAACGCCTCTCGCGAGAGTCCTTTTCCCATTTTAATAATAACAACCAAATGATATGCTATGATTTCGTGTCATTAACATAATTATAATTGATGCGCGTTGTTGTTTCCCATCGATCGGATACGGCGAATCTTAAATCCCATCTCGATTCTTCATCAAATTATACCCATTTTATTAATGCAAATGCACGAAAAGATTGTATGCCAATTTTCTGTTACTTTTGTTTCTTTTTTCTTTTTTTAACAAACAAATTAAATTAATTATCATTTTATCTGCAATATATAATGATTGATCCAATTTATTTGAGATAATTAAAATTTTGATTTTTTGTATTGCAGGGGTGTTGGAAATGGCGGCTACTGAGAGCACGATTCGTTTCAGTGGCCACACTTTGGATAAGGCAACAAAAGCCAAGGTAAATACAGCTTCAATTAACTTTTTCCCATCCCTCGGTCGTATTATGCAAATTCAATTTTTAATTAAAGCCCACGGTCATGAAATCAATTTGTGAAGCTGAACTAGTCGAAAATGAAACGTTTCATTTTATTAATCCAGAAAAAAATCCAATAGTCTATCTGAAGTCATAAAAGTGATGATAAAATAGAAATCACAATCTTTTTCTTTTTATTTTCTTGTTTTTTTTCTTTTTTTTTTTTTTTTTTTTTTTTTTTTTTTTTTTTTTTTTTTTTTTTTTTTTTTTTTTGTTTTTTTTTTTAAAATTTTTTTAATTTTTTGTTTTTTAATTTTTTTTTTAAAAATATTTTTTTAAAGAATGGCGAGTGTGCATGTGCAACAAGATCCCTGCGGAGCTTTTTGCGCGCTGCAGCAAGAGCTTTAGCAAGAGTCATCGCGTCTGACGTGAAGCACCCTTTTTCATGTTCACAGGTAACTTTGGAAAATTACTACAGCAACCTAATAGCCCAGCACATAGAGCGCAAGCAGAGGCTCGCAAAACTAGAGGAGTCCTTGAAGGATGAGGGTCTCTCTGAGCAGCAGAAGCAGGAGAAGAGGTTGCAGCATGCACAGAAGGAGACCGAGTTCCTTCGACTCAAGCGGTCGCGGCTTGGCGTCGAGGATTTTGAACCACTCAAGGTCATCGGCAGGGGTGCTTTCGGCGAGGTGACTCTTCACATCTAAATACTTCAATTAAGATCCTGAACTTGAAATGTTCAACCACGCATATCAGCATAATCAGTCGCCCTTATTTTGTATTAACTTTATTTCGTACACATTTATCCATTACTCTTTGGTGTCACGGATTGAAAGTTTTTTTTTTCTTTCAAATTGTTAAGTCATTGTCCCGTTTTCGAAGAGACAAAATGTCACGACCTGAGTTTTTTGAACGTGAAGAGCATGACTTGATTAATTGGGGTTGAGCAAGAATCGGTTAAGCTGACATGCGAAACACCCGTAAAGGAATGATAATAATTCGAAATTGTTTGTCGAAATAAACAGGTAAGACTGGTCCAGAAGAAGGACACTGGACACGTATATGCAATGAAGATACTTAGGAAGGCGGATATGCTGGAGAAAGAACAGGTGGCACACGTCAGGGCCGAGCGAGACGTCCTGGTCGAGGCGGACCATCAGTGGGTCGTCAAAATGTACTACAGTTTTCAGGATCCAATCAATCTGTACCTCATCATGGAATTCCTACCTGGAGGTATGAAGTTCATCTCTCAGTTCAAAAATTTTTTATACGAATTTGAATTTGTACAATTCAGGATGACTCGATTTTATATGTACATATTTTTGCAGGCGATATGATGACTCTTTTAATGAAAAAGGATACGCTTTCCGAGGAATGTACACAATTTTATATATCCGAAACGGCATTAGCCATCGACTCCATACATAAGCTAGGTTTTATTCATAGGTAGGTAGAAATAATTCCCTAATTGTGAGGAAATATATGTGATTATATTTTGTTCGAAAATAATGGTGATTGACTTATGCTGTATCTTCCAGGGATATCAAGCCAGACAACCTGTTGCTGGATGCACGGGGCCACATAAAGCTTTCAGATTTTGGACTGTGCACGGGCTTAAAAAAATCTCACAGGACCGATTTCTATCGGGATCTCAGTCAAGCGAAACCATCTGATTTTAGTGAGTGTCTCTTTTTTTTTTCATAATGGAGTGTAGCCGTATGAAAATGGATTGGAGTATGTGAAAAGAGTGAAAATGGAGGAAAAATGATTAAATGTTCGTTTCAGTGACATCGGTTGGAAGTGGCAGTGGCGGAGCAATGGACAGTAAGCGGAGAGCAGAAAGCTGGAAACGGAATAGAAGAGCACTGGCGTACAGTACAGTAGGAACTCCTGATTATATAGCCCCGGAAGTCTTCCTCCAAACGGGATATGGACCTGCATGCGATTGCTGGTCTTTAGGTGTCATCATGTATGAGATGTTAATAGGTAATGTCAGCAGTGTTTGAAGACACAAATTTGCCTTTTCAAATCAACATTGTGACACTGCTGATGACGTCTGCAGTTTATCGTTATTAGAAACTGTGATGAAACCGAAAGTATGAACGAGTGTAAATACGTTCTCACGAGTTTCTTTTATTTCAAACTTTATCGATCGCGACATCCGTCAAACTTTCATTTTCAATTCTGTCATTTTTAAATATTCACACTGAAACATTGAAATTGATAATGTCATTTATTTTGCAGGCTACCCTCCGTTCTGCAGCGAAAATCCACAAGAAACATATAGGAAAGTGATGAACTGGCGCGAGACGTTAGTATTTCCGCCAGAAGTGCCAATCAGCGAAGAAGCTAAAGACACTATTATAAGATTCTGTTGCGAGGCTGACAGAAGATTAGGTAAAATTGCAAATGAGTATATAGCATTCCATAACGAGTTGGTATTTTTCGATTTATCTAATGCGTCAATTCAATCAAAACTATTATATGGCAAAAAGAAAAAGTAATGAAAAATGGAAATTGAAACAGCCGTTTATATACTATTGCTTTTGAAAATACATTCTTATGATTGATTAATGTGGTAATTGAACGGAAAAACCACTCAAGCCATCTTGTAGCAATTAACTTTATAATCCCATTATATAATTAAGGCCTGACAAAGTGCACTTTGAGTAAAACATTAGAAAAATGTCAATCAAAAATGTTCATATGTAAATTGTTCTGGAACAAATATTCTGCTTTGAAATTTACTGAAATAATTCAGTGTTATCTAATTTGTTCTAATCATTTGTGTTTCTTCTAGGTTCGCAACGTGGTATTGAAGAACTGAAATTAGCACCTTTCTTCCGAGGCGTCGACTGGGAGCATATACGAGAACGACCAGCCGCCATTCCAGTAGAAGTTCGATCAATCGATGACACATCCAATTTTGATGATTTCCCTGATGTCAAACTTGAAATACGTACGGATCAAACAAGTCCGAATTACTTATTATTATAACTTAACAATTATGTGATATTACGTCAGTTCGCTTGAATATTAGTTTATATCGAGCGAAGTATCAAACTTGATGAGAACTCAAATAATGGATTATTAATTTGGTTTGCATTAATTTCAGCATCAGCACCGATGCCTCAAGACGGTGAGACAATTTATAAGGATTGGGTGTTCATAAACTATACATTCAAACGATTCGAGGGTCTGACACAGCGAGGTACGCCAATCAAGAAATAGCAGCTGCCCATGGCACAAGGTCTTTCACTTGCTGGTAACCAGCAGTGCGACGGTTGCGCCGCCACTAGTATTCCTGTTCAGGTGCACCACCCGCATCCAGCGTTTTCCACGACCACCTTAGCGACTCATATTGACAGCTAAGCACGGCTACCTTCGTGCTCTAAGTCCATAACTTATTTATTCGCGCAATCAACTGTATGCGAGAACATAAACCGCGACGGGAACCAGGCTCGTTGGTGCTGCCACCTAACGTCAGCGCAATCTTGAAAGCTCTCTCTCTCTATCTATTTCAATCGACTCTTCTTCAAGATTACGTTACATTTATCTTTCTTTCGTATTCAACAAATTGTTAACGCCACAGCCGATTAATCATGTTCAATTATTGATTATTTTTGCTGGCTTATGTGTGTTTTTATGGTATTCTCTTGTTTAGCTTTCGAAGATTCGTTTGTAGCTGTTGTTGCTGTGTTAGAGACCATCGTCTAATTTCAAGTCATTTAGCAATATTCTTAAATAAAATGTCAAGTGATTTTCTGCACAAATGGATAACTTGCACCGAAGAAATGTTTTCTGAATTACAAAATTTTCTAGCTTCTCGCAAAGTTTATACCGATCAGGCGACAAAGAAGAACATTGAAATTGCATTAAACAGCAACAACAGGTGCATCAAAGCTAAATAGTTGACCATTTAGCAGTTGAAAACACACCAGCCATTCAAAAATAACCGATAACATATAAGCTATACACATAGGCTCCTTTTGTATATTCATTTTTCTCGTACGATCAGTTTGTGTGAGTCGAGTTTTGCCATTCGTTATAAATTCATGGCCCAGGCCCAGGCTCGTGGCAACTTCTTTCGACTTGGAGAATCAGTGCCGAATCTAAAGAAAAGGAAAAATCATTCGAGTGTTCGAGTCTGTTCGTAATGTCGATGCTGTGATACTGAATCTACGATTGAGCTCTGCACTCGCAATTTTTCTTTCGCCCTCACACAAACTGTTTTAGCAATGTGCTCGACAAAAGCAATCAAGTGATTATTGTCTAGAGTACTTGCTCTTTTTTTTATGTCGCTCTGTTAATCGCGCGAGACAAAATCAAGCAATCAACTAGACACGTTTGGCAGCACGCGAATAGATTCAAGTGCGTTAAATCGCTTTCTTTTCCTCGTCCAAGGCTAATGACGATGCAATGAAATTTTAACTCGAAATAGCTGTTTTGTTCTTTATGTTTTCTTTTTCTTCTTCTTTGGTTGTTAGAGACTGCAGTTTTTTAGGTACCAATTTTTTTCACTGAAAAAAGGGTATTCTTATTGTGACGTTAAAAATAATTTTCGTCCTAAATTTCGACAGCGGTTCATCATTTGTTTATGTCGATTTTACCTCGTAGTAATGATTATGTACATTTTTACGATTCGTATATTATTATAATTATCATTATTATACGATTTTAACTATTATTAATATTATATTATTTGCGCTTTATTTCGGAGTTAAGATAAGGATGTTTTGTAAATCAGCCGATCGTGAAGATCATGAATAAAGACTTGTTGGTTATCGTATCGATTTGACTTGTCGATTCTTTTGTTATTTTAATATTCGAAAAAAATATATCTTCATTATTTGTCTTTATTATATTTTTTGTGAATGAATAGATCATTTTAAGACTGACTAATTAAAAACAAAACAAAACAATTCTTAATTGCGACTGTAACGTGTGAACACAATATGGTTGCCTTTTTTCAAACTAAAATGAAAATCGATCAAAGAGTAAAGCGAATCTTCGAATCTGCTGATTTTCATGAATATTGTGTCAATGAAGCTGTGTCTTTCAATATATTTTGTTGTTTTTTTTTTTCCCAAAAATAAGTATAATTTGAAAGAAAATGATTTTCAAACATAAAATACATATGAAAATTGTTCCTAAAAATTTATCATAATTTTGTATAGGCTTAAATATAAGAAACGAACTGGGTTTTCTTATGTATTTCATGATTGAAAATTCATTCCAACGATCGAGACAAATTTCGAATTAGCGGTGAATTTTATTTACGATTATTCAAAATAAAGTGACACAGATCAATCTATTTTGTCAATGTTTGAAAACTGAACACATTTAGATGTTTCAATTGTTGGACATTCCTTTACGAATGTTTGTCATTTTAACTAAAACTTCTAACCCATTTGATAAAATAAATAATATGACGTTGTCGTATTGGAAATGAAGTACTTGATGGAAGCAACATGCGGAGTCGTGTGTGATAAAGATGTAGACCGATGATTGTTAACAAAGCGAGCTGACGGAGTTTATTATTTTTCAGTAAAATAAATTGATTAGAAATTTATCACGTGTGATAAAAGGGTCAAAAAGTTTAATCCGAAACAAAAAATTTGTTTACTATTTATTAGTACCGAACAATTGTTATTAAATGCATGTTTTTATAATAAATGTAAACTCACAGAGTCCGACTATTTACATCATACGATCATATTTTTTCTTTATAATTTAATTTTGCGTTGTGTAATTATAGAAACTATATGTGTTATGCAAAATTTTGATGTAAAACCATGAAAACCATGTAAACCTGTTACATCGAAACAATTAAAGTAATTTAGTTTTCTTTATTTGATGGTAATCGATGTCGATAATTTTTCATTCTACCCTTCTGTTCTTATCGTTTTCTCGGTTTAACTTTTCGTCCGCCCTTTATCCTGTCAGCCGAACAAACTAATAATCAAATTATACCAATGTATTAATCGTAATCAAGCTAATCAGATATAGTGACCTACATTCGTTGAACATAATCATTTGTATTGTAGTACATCTAATGAATGTGAAATTACTATAATTGGTACTAAACAAAATTGACGAGATTGAAATGAACATTAGAAAGTAACAAGCGTGGATAAAGTTTTTCTCCATATGATAAAAATGTATCCCAATTAATTGTCACGTCGATTGATATAGTAAAATTATTTAAACTAGTGGTTCCTGAAAAGGATCATTGTGTAATTTTTATCAATCAGGGCTTTTTTGTTGCCTTACGAAAGTTTCTAACGTATCCCGGCACCAAAAAAAAATCATTTTCACTTGGTCTGATGATACTATTCAACCAAAAAAATTATAATCGAACGAATGATAATTGTAATTGTATATAAGCATCTATCCCTCTCCGTTTGATAATAAACCGACGTCTGTACAAATGAGAAATGAAATTCCGTATAATGAATTATATATAATAACAACAAGCTGATCCAGACAAGTTTATCGTAGTCCAAAAACAGTGTTGTGTCACAACTCTCAGAAACGTCTGAGCTTTTAGATCATCGAGAACCACACGAACAGTTGTCCCAGGGCATCGTGATGATATGATAATATTAATGTTATCAGATAACTATTATGATATATTACGATATAAAAAATTATAAAAACGATCAAGTACCTACACACCAGCATATATTCATTAAATTAAACAAAAAAAAATGAGAAAAAGTAACAAAAAAACAATTGCATGAATGAATGTACCGACATACAATGCTACAAATGTTTGCACTAGTACGACCCCTGAAATAATATATTATATACATGAATACAAAGGAAAAGCAAAACTGTGACGGGATTCTTTGTACATTTCCAAGTTCTGCCACTCTTCGAGCGACATTCTGTGCGTAATTGCAATTGTTACTTCAAGGTCACGAAATTGTCAAATCAAAAAAATAAAATAAAATAAAAGAAAAAGAAATGTTTTTCATATCCCAAGCGAACGCGACTACAAAATAACAATTGCATTTCATTGACAGTGTGGAGAAATACAAAAAATTGGACAAAGTGCGCATACCCCAAGCTTTTTACGGGTTCTTTTATATTATGCAACAAGGTATAATGGATGATCTAAGCGAGATTGTGAGGAGTGATATTTTTTCTCCCAGAAACGCGAGGTGCTATATTTTCACCTGATCTACCACGCAGTTATTAGTTATGGGACTTGCCGAGCAATCATAGTTTACAAGAGGGTCACGTAAAAAATCACAAACGACAGTTGTAAATTAGATTGTAATTAAAAACAGCAAGAGACTCGCGCGGACAAAATGTAAACCTATTTTGTGCACCCTAGGGAAAAGAAGTAGAGAATATTGAGATCCAGCCAATATTTTTTCCAGTTGTGGCGACCAAGTCATATCATGATGCAGATCACATGGGTTTCATTTCATGTATACCATTATCGACGTATCGTGGATGATCTCTTGTTGCCATTTAATGACGTCCATACCAATAAAACAAAACTTGTTCATCCAATAGCTGAACGCAAGCCTGAGTAAAAAAACGTTTCTAAGAGTAAAAGAAAGGGAAAAAATACAAAACAATAGCCACGAGATGCCTTCGAAGCAGCTACTTTCGATGCCCTGAGGAACAAACTTTTGAGTAGTCAAAGTTGCCAGTTGGTCTCATGTTTGAACTCTTCTCTCCGAAATTTAATAATTACGAATAAAATACAAAACCAGATACAATAAGTGAACAATAAAATTAGAATTTTTAATAAATAAAAGTCGTTCGAATTTCTAGTTCAAACATAGGCCAGAATTTTGAATACTAAATTCTGATATTCCAATAAAGTTTTAGAAAAGAACAAAAATGACAATTCTCTCTTTCGGAGATGGCGTTCAATTTCAAATGTTCAGGATCGTTCTACGAATAGTAAGCAAATTACAAACAAATAGACCAGTAACTAAATACACATCGACAAAATATACCTGTATTCAATGCAAAATGTAAATAAAAGCGACAATTGTTGGTTTTCAAGCAGTTCGTTTTGCGGCCGACCTGATTGTGTTCAGCGGACACCGTTGGACCAAATCTTCGTTCATACTACTGAAAATGCATTACTCCGCGATTCGCAATCATGCCACTGTTATTTTTTAGCACTTATGGGATGAATTATTTTTGCAACAAAACAAAACAATTTAGTTACAAAGTTGAAAAATGTTCTATTGTTTGACATCCATGCTGAAAAGATGTTTTAAAATTAGAACCAGTAGATCAAAGTGTTTAATTGTGAAATTATACAAATCAGAAGTTTCAAGATTCAAATTTACAAGATTTAAATCGGTTACTTGTAAGAATTGTCGCGAACCACTTATTGGCAGCCTAATCTTGGTACGTCTGACTGAACCAACGAACCGACAGTGGGCCATCAAATTATTTTTTTATATTACAATGGTCTACCCTCTTCTTTAATAATCCATTTTTTGACTATGTCATTGATGCCGAATTCCCGTATTATCTAGTAACAAATTAGATTTTAAACAAAGTTCGATACTCCAACAGAATGTATAATCCAAGCAACTCTCATCGAGTAGAGAATCATCAAAAGACGTATAGCCAAACGCAAAACGAAACACTGCAGACAAAAAAGATCTAAACTTTGCGTTATGCTTTGAAGTTGCGATCAACAACCATTGTACATGTTCAAAAACTAGTTATTGGGATTGTGCAAAACGCATTGCTTGAGCAATCGATGAGAAAAGTTGTATTGAATTTTAACTCAACTCAAATTGCTTTGGGTAAGCAAACTAAAATTCAAAACCGATCAGCCGGGCGATTAAATTTTGATACGACAAATTTCTTAACTTTCAAATTGTAAGAGTCGAGTTTGAAAATCACTACAACTTTCGACTAATTTCAATTCAACTGCAAATTTTGTGGTTTTCAAAAATACAAAATTAAACAATTAAAATTTATCACATTGTTGATTAGAGACGTTTCCGAAATTCGAGGAACTTTTCGTCAGAGCTGTAGATAAGCTTTGCTTGAAAGACTTAAAACGTGAACAGTGATCACACAAACTTGTAACATGAAAATGTAATATTTTTCGACGGGGCGACGTATTTAGAATGAAAATAATAATACAACAAACACACGATTCTATCAAAAAGGTCGATCGGTTGCGTCCGAGGCCAGTAGTCCCTTAGAGATTTTCACTGTAAATCGTGGCGAAGCGATGTAGCGTTTACTTCTTGTCAAGCTCCGCGAAAACGCCTACAGTGCTTTAAAATCAATATTATTAATTACTGATTGGTCGTGTGGTTTTGGTGTCGGGCGATCGTCTCGAGTACAGAGTAAAAAGCTTCGCTTGGTTTACACGAGTGGGAGAATGAGGGATCGTTTGATGGATCGTTCGAGACGACTTGATCACACGACACAACATCATACATATAACATTATGAAAAAAAAAAAATATATATATATATATACATATATATATATATATAAACGTGATTCATATGAGAAAAAAGCAAGATTAAGAAAATGTGGATAAGTGGATATTTTGTAGTAGGCTTGCGATTGAATTAAAGAGTACACTATTATTGATCAATCTAAAAAAAACAATGTATAAAGAGAAAATACTGCTTTCCACGTGCGAAACATGGTATTGTAATTATGTCGTTAATAAAATTGTTTTTTATTTTATCGTTCAGTCAATTACCCTGTGCAATCAATCCCAAAGAACGTAATTTCGATTTTTCATTGCGATTGGATGGGAAATATTGTCTTATGATATTTTCATGCTATAAATGGATTTTATATACTACACCCAGTGAATCGAAATTTTTATTCGCCTTTGTTCTTTGCGTCGTTTTGTTTTTTGAGCGACCGTCGTGAATGTCCTGGATATATTATTTTTTAAACAAATCGATCAAAGGCAACAGGACAAAAAATTCTTTGACAATAACGAAGTTTAGTTCTCGTTTGAACGGCAACGGACAAAAAAAAATTTAATTTTTATCAATGACAGTAGCAAAAAAAATGTAATTTTAATCAATAACGAGTTAATTCAACTGTGAACACCGGTAAGTGAATTATTTTCGATTGTGGCATTTATGTTTGATAGTTATGACATTCAATAATTCAATAATAATAATTTCTTTCGATATTCATTTATCTTATTATTGTTATTGTTATTATAATTACCAAATGTAAATTGTATTATTATTTAGTCTAAACTGTCGATATTTTAATGACATTAATTTTTGAATCAGTCCAGTATTCATTGTAACATTTTTGAATTAATAATAAAAACCTTTGACGTTGATGTGGATTGGGTTTTCTTTTGAAAAGTTTCCAGTTGAAGCTGAGGTTTCCTTTTTCTTGAAAAACTTTCTTTCGCCTGTTATCTGAGAATGGAACAATTAAATTCATTTCATTAAATAAATTAATACTTTATTTAATTTTAGTTTTCAATTTCACCGTGTTAATTATAAAATATTTACAACAGAAATCGAGAATTTGATACATATTAAACGATATCGATAGAGCAGCGAAGATCGTAATTATCCATCGATTGGTTATTTGAAAAGGTAACGTTCACCTGACAGACGCAATTAAACACAACAGAATGAATTATGGATCTGACATACTTGTTCGTTTGCTCATTAGTTTTTTCCTCAACCATACAGAAAACTTTTCTCGATGAAAAATGTTCAACATTAGAATATTAAACAGAAAATATATATCGAGCAACTCTAACGATACATTATTATCATCAATCACTTATCTTTTACTGCAAAAATATTTTCATTCAACTGAAAAACACTTTTACCTTATTTTGAATCTCTCTTTTTTTAATTTTCATTCAATTTGTTTTCAATTCATAGTATCCAACTCTTTGACGAAACCAAAATTGTGATGAAGTGACTAAAACTTTATAACAGTTTATTACTCAGACTCTTCATTTAGTCTAGTCGAGTAAGGTACTCTGCTGGTGATTTCAATTTTGTAACAAAGCTTTGTTCACCATACGAAATACTGTATATGATTAATGCATTTTTTTGTCGTTTGCCACAAAGCATACACATTTCAATTCTCTGCAACTGAATTATAGTCAAATATAGAATTCCATTGCAACTCCTCATTTTGTAAATGCTATAAACTAGTGTACTCTCCATACAACGCATTATAATTAATTAATCCATTGCAAATATTAATCTTTCAAACTGCTATGAATTATATAGCTTATAATAAATAATTCAATAGCCACAAGAAAATTTAATAATTAAAATTTATTCTTATAATAATCAAAATGACACGAAAGAATGGTAACAATTTAATTTGTTTTTAATTAAATTTGAATACAACATTTCAATTATGAATCGAAAAATTTACTCCATCACGTTTGATAACTGAATCGATATTCTTTATTTTATAATTAAACATTTTCTTCCTACACCCAAGACACGAGTAAAGCTCCAATAGAATTTCTTTGATCTCCTTAATGACTTACAAATTTTGCGAAACTGTGTTACAACATTCTACACACGTACACATTGTAAAAGAAAATTGTATTTTCATAAAATTCATAATTAAAATGGTTTTATTTGGAACTGCTTTTATAATTGATTAAAAAACCTATTATATTAACAATATTAATTGACTTTATTAAATTCTTTTATCCTTTCCATTTTGGACTTAATTAAATTCTTTTACCCTTTCCATTTTGTAAATTGAAAGAGTTACCATAGAGGCCATTTGTAAAAATTTGAATATCAATTGTATACCGATTTGTTAATTATATAGATATTAAAAAAAACAATCATAATAGAAAGACAAAACGAAAAAATCAAGAAAGTAAACAATAAACAGGGTTGAAAATCGTTGATTAATTTCAAATAATTCGATTTTAGATTTTTTGTATTAATCGTATTATATAAATTCACATGATTTTCAAATAAAAAAAGTGATCTGAAATGAGTTTTTTAAACGATATAGAAAAGTTTGTTCGCACGAGAAATTAGATTCAGGATGATCCCCCTTTGTAACTAGAACAACAAAGGAGGACAGGTGCGTTCATTGCACAAACATTTTAGCAAGTTTGTGTTATCAGTTCACGCGTTGTGTCTGTGTGCGTAAGTTTCTACACGCATTACGACGAGCATCGCAGCCATGTTCGAGTAACAAGATTGTTAGTACATTATTAATTCGGTACATACTTGCTCGCGCACATTTCATAATTTGCAAATATTCATGGATGAATGTGCGGGAGCTTAACTTTATTTTCAAAAGTATCTCTGAATTTCCAACCGTGCGTAAACTAATCCGATTCATATTGTGCCCGCGCTCAAAGCGGACAATAATTTGTTTTTCCAATCTAAAAATAATCCCTGTTCGTAATTTTGTTATTTGCAACATACTTTTTGTCATCGCAAATAACTTATGCTTTTATTTCTGTTACAATCGATTATCTTATGAAAATAAACACCAACCATTTTCTACGCCTTCTAATTTTGAATAATTAAACAGCGTCAATTATTGCCATTTTTTGAGAACAAATTTGTCTGATTTTCAACAAAAAGCTCAAATAATTGTTTTTTTATATTTAAAAGGATGCTCTTGATGAAAGGAACCTCTTAAATTGTTGTTTTCATATCAAAGTTAGACAAGATGGAATTTAGCTTTTTGGGTGTAAAAAAAAATGTTGTCGACACTAAGTAGTAAAGTTTAAAGAAGATGTTTTAACATCGCGCGGAATATGTAGCGCGCACGTAAGCTCGGTGGCGATGGAAACGGTTTAGCGCGCCGGCGCCAGAGCGCGGTGTATTTTGATTTTGTTATCAGTAGTGATCCTACCGTAGCGACGAGAGTAGGCGAAATCGTGCAACAAACTTTCTCGTTTGAACGGCGTCCCGGTAAGTTTTGTTTTGAATCTCGTTCGCCGCGGGCCCGCGCACCGGAGGCGGTCCGCAAAATAGAACCCTCGACCGATGACACACTTTGCCCTCATCTGCTCCAGATGAGATACAGACAAAATAAAACATCCAAGTTTTTTGTTTGTTTTTGATTTACGCGAAAAGTTATGTCAAAAAATGTGTCGGTTCAAACCATTTTGCATGCGCTTCAAGAGCTAAAGTTACGGTGTGAGTTTAGAACTGTTTCTGTGCCAAATTTATGAGTTTACAGAGAGTTTTATTAAGTTTTATAAGGTGAAAAAGATTCCCTGTTCGACAAACTGATTCATGAGACTGACGAAACTATGGATTATCGATAATGATAACAAATTTATGAGACTAAAAAGAAACTAAATTGTTGCCAATTTTTTTTTCTTTTCTTTTTTTTTTTTTTTTTTTTTTTTTTTTTTTTTTTTTTTTTTTTTTTTTTTTTTTTTTTTTTTTTTTTTTTTTTTTTTTTTTTT